>JACXGI010001333.1:26698-47742 GCA_016801175.1 Esox masquinongy
CACACACGCTTGACACCATCTGAACCAAATAAGTTTATCTTGGTCTCATCAGACCACAGGACATGGTTCCAGTAATCCATGTCCTTAGTCTGCTTGTCTTCAGCAAACTGTTTGCGGGCTTTCTGGTGCATCATCTTTAGAAGAGGCTTCCTTCTGGGACGACAGCCATGCAGACCAATTTGATGCAGTGTGCGGCGTACGGTCTGAGCACTGACAGGCTGACCCCCCACCCCTTCAACCTCTGCATTAATGCTGGCAGCACTCATACGTCTATTTCCCAAAGACAACCTCTGGATATGAGGCTGAGCACGTGCATTCAACTTCTTTGGTTGACCAATGGCGAGGCCTGATCTGAGTGGAACCTGTCCTGTTAAACCGCTGTATGGTCTTGGCCACCGTGCTGCAGCTCAGTTTCAGGGTCTTGGCAATTTTCTTATAGCCTAGGCCATCTTTATGTAGAGCAACAATTTTTTTTTTCAGATCCTCAGAGAGTTCTTTGCCATGAGGTGCCATGTTGAACTTCCAGTGACCAGTATGAGGGAGTGCGAGAGCGATAACACCAAATTTAACACACCTGCTCCCCATTCACGCCTGAGACCTTGTAACACTAACGAGTCACATGACACCGGGGAGGGCAAATGGCTAATTGGGCCAATTTGGACATTTTCACTTAGGGGTGTACTCACTTTTGTTGCCAGCAGTTTAGACATTAATGGCTGTGTGTTGAGTTATTTTGAGGGGACAGCAAATTTACACTGTTATACAAGCTGTACACTCACTACTTTACATTGTAGCAAAGTGTCATTTCCTCAGTGTTGTCACATGAAAAGATATAATCAAATATTTGCAAAAATGTGACGGGTGTACTCACTTTTGTGAGATACTGTAAATCGAGCAGGGCTCTTAGATCCATGAACTCAGGTCAGCTAGAAGAGCCCAGATTCCAAACTAAACATGGCCAAGCTGCGTTTAGCAGTTATGCTGCACACAACTAGAATAAACTACCAGAAGATCTTAGATGTGCCCCAAACATATACATTTTTAAATCCAGGTTAAAAACACTTCTCTTTTCACACGCCTATGACTGAGTGCTTAAACTTAACCGCACTGTTTAGCCTTACAGCTTTTATGGCTTCCTATGTTTTTATCCTGTTTTTATTCTATTTCTATTTTTCTTATTCTATGTTTCATTATTATGATGTTGTTTTTATGTTTTCATTTGAGTATATGTTTTTATGCTATTGTATTTTTATATTTTTTCTTTTTCTTTCTAAGGCACATTGAATTGCTTCTATGTCTGAATTGTGCTATATAAATAAACGTGCTTGCTTGCTTGCTGGCTTTGAAAAGATTCAGAATAATCAAGTTTATAAACAGGACATGTATTTAGATGTTCATTGTGATAAACTTTGATTGTCCAACAGAGGATGATTTGGGATCGAACTTCGGTTGTCCAACAGGCAAGAGATTCCACCAAAACGTAACAGCAACCCCGGTCATTACCCACTTCACTTTAGTTATATGTGAGGGTAATGACATAGTCAAAATAGGGAAGTGCTTCCCAAGCCTGAATCGTGCAGCTCAACCTTCCGCTGCACAAATCGCTTGTCGACGCTACTTATCGATTTGAAAGTCATGGGAGCTGGGCACTTGGCTTTGGAAGTTATATCATGAACTTTAGCAAGGAAACTGGTGCTGCCATCTTTGCATCCTTTTACTGCCACTTGCGACTGGAGAAAATAAACTCTAAGTAAAGCTACATTGGTTTCACTGAGGGAAATTGAGTAGTGCATTATTTATTTTTAAAATTAACTAGAAAGGGTTTATTTAAATTAAATAACTAACACGTTAAGTTGTTACCCTTAAAAAGTAGTCTGACTATTGTAACATGTTACTTTGTAACGCATTACCCCCAACACTATATAATGACAGGACCAAAATGAAACGAGAGAAAATAACCAGGAAGATGCAGAATCTACTGAGGATGAACATGCCGACAATAAATTATTTGGTAAGCACTCCATTTTAAATGACACATTTTCCCAATAAACATTATGAAATAAATAGCATTATTCTGCTTTTGTATGGTGTAAATCGTACAAATGACTCCTTAAATTAAAGAGGCTGAGTACATTCTGGTTTTAGACAAGATTCCTTTGACCTATTCCAACATTTAGATTCCTTACTCATCATTCTATTCCTACCATAGATTACATATGTCATAATATGTGCTGCCTGGTACCGTGGTTAAGCAGCTTACAGATACCGTTAGTGAAATGTGTAAAATTAAATCCTTCCTATGACTAAAGCAGCATGATTCTGGTTGGAATATATAGCATGCTGTACAGAATGAGAAGAATCCATAATGTATCATCTCTCTCCAGGGAATTGAAGTTGTCCTCTGAGACCTCTGTTTTCCTCTGAACTTTAAGTTTAGTCTATGTATATGCATACAGTGCTCTCGTACAGCATGGCCTTATTGAATGGTAACAAAAACATTTAAAGGCAATTCTCTTGATGATAGATTGGAAACAGGACCCATAGATACTGGGGCCGAGGGCACCAGACAAGCCCGCATGCCTGGGAAAGTAAGTCCTCACACCACAGAAATCTTCCCAGATCCATGTTTAACTGGCAGATGACTTCTGAGAACCGTGATTTCTTGGCCAACAGTTGGCCACAATGTTCTTTGATACATTTGGGGGAAATATATTGTAGATATGAGCAGAAAAAATCTGGACACCAAACACATGCATGCACAAATGTGAGCTCAAAAATGCACGCACACAACTTCAATGGAGGTTTTGAGAACTGAAATATGTCAAGGCCATCAGATTCAAACAGCATTTTCAACTTCATTATAAAGTCTAATGATGTGAGACACATCCACAGAAAGCTTTAAAACTGTCACACTTTTTTGTGGCTATGTCACTCAGGAAAAATGTAATACATCAACAACATTCCAGCAAACCCCTACCACACTTTCTCTCTTATTCACCAGTGTAATTCCAATCTACAAAATTGTATACTTGGAGACAGCAAGCCAGGCTAAAATCATGGTAAAACAAGAAAAGTAACCAGGCAAGCCTAGTTCTGCTGGCCCGCAATTAGAAGGGATGAATGTTGTTGTCCCTGGCTGGATTCTAACCGCGGTTTTATATGTGGCAGACTGTGTCTTTAACCATTACGCTATTTAAACAGCAGGTAGTGCTGCACGTGATACGTGTGTAGAGATGTGGTATTTGTTTACTTCTGTACTGTCAAAACAAATAGTCGAAACTCCACGGTTCTCAAAGCTAGTTCCCTACATTAGCTAACATCCAACAACAACAGGTATAACAGGGGCGTTACACTACATTCAACGCATTAAATTAGGAAGAGATAGCTATAGCTATACAGTAAATATAATGAAAACAATGACTCCAATCACTCCATGGCTGGTTCATTTTTTTTTTTTTTATTATAGCTGAATAGCTAACCACTACACTATGAGAACTACACTAAGTAAATCAAACTGGAGAGCAATTTGTTGCCGGTGCAGTTTGTACTTCGCAATATAACCATAAACAGTTTTACTTTAGGCTTACTATAATGTTGCAACTGAAGCTTGTAGCCTGCAGAGTTTTTGTCTATCCTGAACAAATCCTAATGCCTAATTTGTTTTGTCCATGGCAAGGATCCAAACCCGGTCGACTATGTGGCAATCTGCGTCTCTAACCACTACGCTATTTAACAATAGTCAGTTAGCCAGTCAGTCAGTCACTCACTCAGTAAGAGACATTTGTTCTTTTTGGCCGGCTCTGCAAAAATTCAGACAGACAACGACAAAGGAAGTGACAGTGGGAGAGCAGACTAAATCCAATATTCAATGTCTCCCTTCCCATCATTTCTCCACTCTTCACACGATATCCTTCCAAGACATGAAAGCTATAGGAATGACTACAGTCTGATTATGATTTATTCTGGAGCCCTGCTGCTTTTTGGGAAGCACAGTGACTGCCTTGCTTATCTTGACATAAATGATGACACAGATGATGATGATCATGACAATGATTCACATAGGAGAACTGTTCTTCTCTTTATAAAACTTTTACATAATAATCCCATGGACCAGAAAGTGATTTGTTTCCTATGAAATAAGTGAACATTTTTCCAGTCAGTCCTAATGGTTTCTCCACGACTGATTCTTTAAAGTGATAGTTGTAGCAATTTAGTTATATATAAAAACTGTATATATATAAAAATGTATATATATATATATATATATATATACACAGTTTATATATACACAGTTTATATATATCACCTATATATATCACTTCTGCTGCTCAGAAAATGCTGACTGTTTTTTCCTGCCATGGGAAACGACTGCAGCCACTAAACCACAATCAAAACAATAACAAAGGTATATATATATATTTGTTATTCTGACAAACAATTATTCTATGTGCCAGACACCAATTCTGCTGAGAATAGATTATTCATTTGTCATGTGACAGAGAGAACAAAAATAGAAAAGAGAGAAGAAACATATGTACGGGTACAGTATACATTAATAGAAAGAGTGCAAAAGAATTGTTAAAAAAATCACTGTAAATAATTGAAAACCATGGCTAAATGCAGACAATATTTGGCAATTGTTATAATACAGAAGTTGTTTGTACTGTAACACATTTCATTTCTGGTGTGTGGTTACAATGTGTGAAGACAAAGTGTGAAGACAAAGTATCATGCCAACTCACACTCAAGTGGATGAGAAACTCAATGTACATCTTTACTAAAGTTGGTTTGAGTTAATGGAGCACCAGCCCAGGAAGTGTGCACACACATTCAGGCCATCCTTGGCCATTAGAATGGGCACAATCTGCCCATTCTAATGGCTCATTACAGTGTGAGTGGATTTGTGAGTTTCAGTGTCCTAGCATTCTTTAACATCCTTCTTTAACTAGTGAAACAGTCAAACCCAGGGACGAGAGAGGGGAAACAGGTTGCTCACTCAAATGTATTTTATGAAGCACCTTTTACATCAGCAGTTCTCACAAGTGTAAACTGACAGCCTAAAACCTCACAGAGCAAGAATTAAGATGTTGTAGCATCTGGTGCTGTTAAGGATTGGTCTCTTTCTCCGGAAGTTAATCAGATTATATCTTTTTTGTACCAGAAATGCTCACATTACCTTGGAGCAATAATTTAACAGCTAGATAAACAGATATTGCAGATATGAGCGGAAAAATACAGGCAATAGAATGTTAGCTTATGTGTGTACATTTCAAAGAGAAATTAGTTGTCTGATTAATAAGGAATGGGCATAGGCTGAACACTGTACCAAACAATTGACCCTTCTTTAAGACACACATACAGACTCGAGCAAAGACACTGTAACTGGTGCAAAACTGCAACAGATGGAGTCTCTATCCCTTTCAGGTGCCAGAATTAGAGGTACTATTCAGGTCTAATTATTTTCTTTACTGCTCCCTCAGAGACATCTTAGCACTGCAGAGGAAATTGTTGTTTTCTTTACCAAATTCTTCAAATGTTTCCCATGGCGGCACAGGTCATTTATAGCCAGTGGTCCTGGTTCTAGGATCTGTCCAGTTCACATTACTTCACCCCAAAAGTCCCTTATTCAGTAGCGCGCAAAAAGGTCCAGCATTATAGACATCACATTTGCATGCAAAATCAATACTTTGGATTTCTCACAGAAGGGACAATGCATAAATGAAACTTCTGATGTCTCTGTCTACAGTAAATCCATTTCTAAGTACTGTCATTAGATGAAATGGTCAAGCTCTTTGGAGATATTGAACATACTTTATCATCAAACGTCTGTGAGTTAGCTAGTCTGAAGACCTGGTTCGCTTTTTGGAAAAAAAAGCGTTGGCTTAAATTAAAAGGTATAGTTTCCAAAGTATTGTTATTTATTATTATTACTTTAAAGAGTATTTATAATTATGAATGTTACCTTGTCAGAAAAAAATATTCAAACATGAAAAGTGAAAGACTAAATCAAAATATAGTGCCTTGCAAAAGTACTCAAACCCATGAGCAATTCTCTTATTTTACTGAATTATAAACAGCACACATCAACTTTCTGTTCATTATGTTCTCTTTCAAATACTGAAATCAATTATTATATGGTGACTTTGGTATTATGTTGGGAAATATGTGTAAGAAAAAACAGAAACATGTTTCTTGCATAAGTATCCAACCCCTATACTGTGAAAGCAAAGAAATTAAATGCTAATTCTGGCCGGGACAAAGTTGAATAATGGCTCCATGGGCTTTCAAGAACAAATCAAGCTAAGCGTTATTTCCCCCCAATATGAATCTAGATCAAACTATTCCTTTAATGTCTAGGGGTTGAAGTGACAATGAAAAAGATAAACCAACTATAAATCATTACACTTCCCCCAACCTGTATGGGACTACTCACTATTTTTTTTAAATGCTACATTTGATATAGGGCCTTACTGATGTTTAAGTATTGTCCCAGTGATATGACAGTTTTAAAAAGAGCCTTATCACTTCCTCGGTGTAACACAGCACTGAGATTGGTGATGCACAATGAGAGAGAAAGTGGGAACGGGTATGAGGGAGCAACATACAGAGAGAAAGCTCAGTGCCAAGAATAAGAGGTGAGTTGGAATCCTGCTTCTCTCTACACAAGCAGGGAAAGAGGAAGAGATGCTCATTTGGGTCTAACCATAACTGACATCTGACCACGTCAGGGATAGGGAGGACAAAGGGCCGTGAGCACCAGTACAGGCCAGGCAGTGTTATGTAAAGTCCTTAGAGATAAGCCAACCCAAGACAGGAACCTCAGAGAGAAAAACAGTAAAAGGAAAGAGAGCGCTAGTACCTCAGAGAGAGAGAAAATTAATTACCCATCACTTTAGCCATTCCTTCTCTGAGAACACACACACACACACACAAACACAAACACACAGTGTCCCAGGCCAATGCAGGGCTAGGCAAGGATACAAAGGACATAAAAGGAAGGAAAATTGAGATACATTTTATTAACAAGTTTTGGAATTTTTTTCCCCAAAAAATAGATAACTGTTGTTTTTACCTTGTGTGACTGACTCAATGAAATGTAAAGTCAATTGGCAGGGCTACTCAGATCAAATCACTGGTCTGTATGTTCACTCCAGAAAAGCTGAGCAGACCATTCTACCTCAAGGTTATTGTTAACCAATGCAACACCGATAATGATACACACATGCTGTCTCCTCAAACTCTACACCTAGTGTACATTTATTTCAAATTGGAAATGGGAACAGCCTAAAGTCTTTCTTAGAGTAAACTCTTGTGTTTCACCAAGTACAACAATATTTCTTAAACTCAAAAGAGCTAGCAAGCAGAATGTCACCACAAATGCATTCAACATTTACATCCTAGTTTCTACAACATTACCTGCCTCCTAATCAACTAGTATAGGATCAATTGTAGCAGAGATGCATGTACACTCAAACATTCATACACACTTGTTACACAGAGGGAAAATGATTAGTAGTCCTTTCATAATTTTTAGGTGAATAACAATGGCCCAAAGGACTAGGAAATTACAGCGCTGATGAAGTACACATGAATACTTTACAAACCATTTGTACTAACGGAGCACAGTTCATATACATAAACGACTGCAGCACATTCTACATACCACTGGTAATATATTCTAAGATATAACTCCATGATACTATACAATAAACGCAAGAAGCATTACCATCAACCACTGACGCATTGTACTGAGAAAAGTAACAATTATTTCACGCCATCCAAATTTCACTCATTTTGAACTTACCTCATCAAAAACACTATCCTCTTTCCTGAAAGCTGAAAAGAGAAAAGAGAGGATATTACAAAAAAAACAGGCTCACACTGATGCATTTAGAACAGTACCACAACCGCAGTACACACACAACACACAGGCCCATATAAGCATGTGTGCGCGCCAGGGCTCTGAAAGTTAATTTTTAATACAATTTAATACAAATGCTCAATGCCATTCACATTTTTGTTGCCATTAACACATTTTTCTTGTTTGAGCCTCAGAATCATCCATAGTTTGAGCTTGACTTGGGTGAAGCTGTCACTTATTGATTTGAAACAGTGTATGGGTAATTTCATTGACACTTGACTTGTATTGGAGTTGTCTGGAGCACTTAACATGAACTTTTTGCTGGACCGTGTAAGCGGAGCTGGTCAAGAACAGCGTGTGTCTCTTTTACTGAGTGAGTGGGTGCGTGACGGACTGACTACACATTGTTAAATAGCGTAGTGGTGAGAGATGTGGACTGTCACATAGGCGTCCAGGGTTCAATTCTCGCCATGGGCCAAACAAATTAGGCATTAGGATTAGTTTTGGATAGACTAAAACTTCATATTGCGATGGACAAACTACACCAGCAATGAACATACTGCTCTCGTTTTCGATTTACATAGCGTAGTTCACTTGGTGTAGTGGTTAGCTTTTCAACTGTCTATTTGTTTTCTAAAGAAACAAACTAGCCATGGAGCGATTTGAGTCGTTGTTTTCATTATAGGTACTGTATAGCTGTTAGCTAGCCATCTACAGTAATCTCTTTCTAATTGAACGTGTTGAATGTAGTGTAGTGATCCTGTTATACCTGTTGTTGGTTTGGATGTTAACTAATGTAGGGAACTAGTTTCGAGAACCGTGGAGTTTCGACTAATTGGTTTGACAATGCAAGAAGTAAACAGACACCATATCTCTACACACATATAACGTGCACCCACACCCGCTGTTTAAATAGCGTAGTGGTTAAAGACACAGTCTGTCACATAGAAGGGATTCATCCCTTCTAATGGCGGGCCGGCAGAACTAGGCCTAGTTCCTTTTCTTGTTTCAATACAACAATAGAGAGAAGCATTCCTGTCGTGAATCGTGTTTAAATGCCAACTTGTCTGTGAATCCTGCCTAACAGCGCGTTAGTTCGCGTACATTAGAACACATTCTGCGCTGTTCCAAGTTGTTAGAAATTGGAATATCTACAAGCAGAACAGCCGTGCCTCCCCTCTCACCCTTTTTTGAAACTGGTCCCTAGATGCTATGTCCACGCAAATCTACCTGTTAACCCTGCTATTAGCATGGTAAGTAATGCTTATTTTGTGTTGCTAGCCTAAGCTAAGCATTAATGTCGTCGCCAGACGGATTTCCAATAAAATATATTATAGAAGCGTAGTCAACAACTTCCCTGCTGTGAATGAATAAATCACAGATCTCTCCTGTTTAATGTTTGTGGATAAACATCTCTAGCTACCTTGCCTCCCTTATGCCTTAGCCTATTTAAGTAACGTACCTTATTGCATTTGGTTGAATTGGGGAATCAATTAATGAACATATATGTATTTGGTTGTGGCTAAACAACTATTAGAAAAGCTAATTGTTTCCCCATTCCAACCAGATTTTACACTAAAAATCTAAGGCCAAAAACATGAAGAGCATAGCTAGGTGTGATTGAGTGTTGGATAACATGCCTGCAGCTTGCCAGATGGGGGGCTGATATGTGTTTCCAGATAGGGGGGCTGATATGTGTTTTAAACAGAATCCTAAAATAGCCGTTATTGTACTTGCTGCCTGGACCAAGAACACAAAGGTAGGAGATGGCAGAACTATTGGATCAGAGAGAAGCAACTTTCAATTTCAATTTACAAGGGCTACAAACAGATTCTGACAGGCATTATGGTAATTTGAGGAGGGCCCTGACATACCTTACTTTGACATACCCTGTTCTAAAGGACCAACTTGGAAAAAGACAGTTCCTGCACTTATTTAATTGCAAATCAACATTAACCGCTCATTTGAGATCTCACCAGAGTGGCTTGATGATTTTATGGTCAGGAGCCCGTGATGGCCACTCCAGAACCTTCACCTTTTTCTGCTGTAACCACTGGAGGGTCAGCTTAGCCTCGTGCTTAGGGTCATTGTCGTGCTGGAAAGTCCAAGAGCGTCCCATGTGCAGCTTTCATGTAGAAGAATGCAAATTGTCTGCCAGTATTTTCTGATAACATGCAGCATTCATCTTGCCATCAATTTACACAAGATTCCCCGTGCCTTTAGAGCTCACACATCCCCAAAACATCAGTGAGCCACCACCATGCTTCACAGTGGGGATGGTATTCTGCTCACTATAGGCCTTGTTGACCCCTCTCCAAACCTAGCGCTTATGGTTATGGCCATAAAGCTCTATTTTGGTCTTGTCACTCTAAATTAGTGTGCCAGAAGCTGTGAGGCGTGTCAAGGTGTTGTCGGACATATTGTAACTGGGCTTTTTTGTGGCATTGACACAGTAAAAGCTTCTTTCTGGCAACTCCACCATGCAGCTCATTTTTGTTCAAGTATCGTCGTATTGTGCTCCTTGACACAACCAGACCGTCTTTTTCCAGAGCAGCCTGTATTTCTCCTGAGGTTACCTGTGGGTTTTTCTTTGTATCCTGAACAATTCTGGCAGTTTTGGCTGAAATCTTTCTTGGTCTACCTAACCTTGGCTTGGTATCAAGAGATCCCTGAATTTTCCACTTCTTAATAAGTGATTGAACAGTACTGACTGGCATGCAAGGCTTTGGATATCTTTTTATATCCTTTTCCATCTTTATAAAGTTCTATTACCTTGTTATGCAGGTCTTTTGACAGTTCTTTTCTGCTCTCCATGGCTCGGTATGTAGCCTGCTCAGTGCATTCACGTGAGAGCATCCACGTGAGAGCACAGACACTAATTGCAATTTAAAAATTCACCTTTAATTGACATTTTAACCTGTGTGTGTCACCTTGTAACAAGGCCAAACATTCAAGGGTATGTCAACTTTTGATCAGGCCCATTTGGGTGATTTCTGTTATGATTATGATTTAAAAAGGAACCAAAGAACTGTGATAATAAATGGCTTCATATGATCACTATCCTTAAATATTAGACATTTTTTTGCATGATCAGTCATATTTTCAAAATCAATGCCAAAATTTCACAATTTCTGCCAGTGTATGCAAACTTATGAGCACAACTGTAAATATACATTTTTATGTTTTATCTAAATAAGGATTTCAGATAACAGAAATACTGCCCTCCACAGCAATATCCTTAATATTTCTGAAAAGGAAGGTTGAACAATTCTGTGCCTATGGGACTGTTTCCTTCCTAGCATTATGTACTGTATGGTGCTAAGTTGACCCTATCTCCAGGTTTGTTTTTACAGCAAAATAAACTAATCCACATGGGAAAAGTAATGATAAATGCTTTGCTGTCAACACAATAAATCTCTTCATTGTCAGATTTCTCAATTAAGTAAAACAATTGATTGAGGGTATCACAATCAATGAATCTGCTCCAATGAAAAAGGGGACATTCTAGATAATAGTAACGGTATAATTGTTTGGGCCTACAAGAACATTGATTTACAAATTACAGTCTCTTCGTTTTCAGGAAAAGTCCTATAGCTGCTGAGCCATAAAATTGTATCTTTCTCTTCAGAGAACAGAAACATATAGGACAGTAGAAATTCCTCATTTCATAAAAATCGACCAAGATCATTACTACTTAATAACATGGGAATGTCTCAATGTACAACAAGATGTATCATTGTTATTCATTTTGAAAACAAAAGATTATATTCAATACAAATACATTTTCTCAATGTCACTCTAAACAAACAAATATTCTCACCTTTTAGACAAATAGAACAGCCCATAACTTCCAATGCTTTTCATTTACACCCTGCATGAAACAATGCCCTACCCCCACAAACTACTACAACCTGATATTTGGGCTACATTTACATTGACAATTTGAAATCAAATGTAAGTCATTCTTTTTCCAAACAAAAATATCCATGTAAGATATCTAAAGTATCTTCATTATTCAACAGTAAATCAAGTAATTATTGTATTAATTTACTGTTGTTTTACCTCACATTTAACAGTCATATCAAAGCGGTCACCAAAACAGCATTCTATCATCTAAAAAATATAGCCAGAATCAAAGGCTTGGTGTCCCAAAAAGACCAAGAGAAGCTCATCCATGCTTTTATCTCTAGTAAGGTTGTCTACTGTAATGGCCTCTTAACTGGACTCCCGAAAAAGACTGTAAAACAGTTGCAGCTCATTCAGAATGCTGCTGCTAGAATGTTAACCAGGACCAAGAGAACAGAGCACATCACTCCGGTTCTTAAATCTTTACATTGGCTTCCAGTCAGTTACAGAATAGATTTCAAACTGGTGCTTTTAGTTTATAAATCTCTGAATGGTTTAGGACCCGAATACATTTCTGATATGTTTGAAGAATATAAACCGAACAGGGCTCTTAGATCCATGAACACAGGTCAGCTAGTAGAGCCCAGAGTCCAAACAAAACATGGAGAAGCTGCGTTTAACACTTATGCTGTACACAACTGGAATAAACTACCAGAAGATCTTAGACGTGCCCGAAACGTATCAATTTTTAAATCCAGGTTAAAAACACTTCTCTTTTCAAGTGCCTATGACTGAGCACTTAAACTGAACCACACTGTTTAGCCTTATAGCTTCCTATGTTTTTATCCCATTTTTCTTATTGTATTTTTAATTATTATGTTTTCATTTGTTTTGATGTTTTCATTTGAGTATTTGTTTTTATGTTATTGTATTTATATATATATATATATTTTTTTTTTCTTCTTCTTCTTCTTTGTAAAGCACATTGAATTGCTTGGATGTATGAATTGTGCTATATAAATAAACTTGCTTGCTTGCCTAAGATCAGCTGACTGAGAACACATTCTCATTTACAGCATTGATCAGGGGAATAGTGACAGGAGGAAAAGAGGGGATGAATGAGTCAAATGGAAGCTAAGGATGATTAAGTAACCATGTTGGTATAAAAGGGTCAGATTGGACAGATCAGGCCAAGACACCAGGGTTAGTACTTCTATTCTTACGATCAGTGTCATGGGATGTTTAGTGACTACAGAATGTCAGGATGCCTATTTAATGTCCCATTTGGAAGACGGCACACTATGCAGGGCAATGTCCTCTTCACTGCTCTGGGGCATTGGGATTTTATATTTAGACCAGAGGGAAGAGAGCCCCCAACTGGTCCTCCTATGTAGGTAACATATGAAACGTTGAACAGGATGATCATTTCAGTTCACCTAAGGTCAAGATGATGCATTGTCATGTATCATATAATAAAGTGTAGCAGTCATGAGAAAATGATGAAATTGGGAGTTTACAGATCTGTACGTGATCTTAGGATTAGATAAGACAATGGCTTTAGTATCCTAAGGGGACACTGTTTGCAGCACAGTGTACACAAAACACATGAACAAATGTATTCATATACAGACAACAAATAACATTAAAATAATTCATAATATGTACAGTATAAACAGACACACACTTTATATTATATAGCCTGTAATGAAGGTCCCGCATACTATTCCCAACTGATGTGACAATGTTTGCGAAAATATTATTTGAACACGCAAGGAAATAATCAGCTTAGTTCAAATGTCATACCTCTTCAAAAAAATGGTTGTTTTAACAAAATGTAATCGATTTGTATAATGAAAAACTAGTTTGCTATCATGGATGGCCAGACCTCGCATTTGTAGCTGTATTAATTTTGTGATTGGTTACATTTTCCAGATCCATCCTTCATCATTTTACCGAAACTAAGGCAGGGTATTCCGTTTTTATTTTATTATGGCGAAACGCTGATGACAAACAGCAGATCAGGCAAGGACAAGAAAATAAAGTAGACTATAGCATGCAACAAACGAGCTGAAGTTTTCGAACTATGATGAACTGCCTAACGCTTTGTTTAACCGTCCGTGAAACACAGAAGTGAGTGATCGATCAGATAGTGCGGTGCGCCACGTTGATGCGCTGATGCAGAATTCAACCCTGACGAATATGGACAAGGACAATTCCACCGCAGCAGAAACGTCGATGCCCACCGTTGATGTTTCGTGCACACTTAGAAACCACCCATTTAGGTACATTTCATGTTTCATTTGCTGTTGAATGCGCATTACATTTCTGCGTTAGTTTGGGTGGAGACAAATGGCAGTCTGAATGGATATCTTTGCTAACATTTTTGCTTTGCTTCTAATGCACCAAACCGTTCTCCACAGGGAATCAGAGAGCTAGGAAGAGAGATGCTACCTGCCACCTGGCTTTCTGAGCACGCATGCGGGACATTTGGCTAGAAAACTGTCCAGCTAAAACGCCTCCCATAAGCACACTGCAAATGTGTGATACGTTAGGCAGTCTTGATAAGATAGCAATTTGTTGAATAGTAGCAAGAAAATCAGTAGTATTCAGTGTGTATGAAAAAGTTAATGACCATTAACCCTATCTGAATGTTGTAAATTGCAACTATTTGGAAACTCGCAGCTGTTTTATTGTAGCCTAAAGCTTTCTGTAAAATCACGAAAAACAACAATTTTACTGGCAGGGAGTGAACACAATTCATAACCATGCTAAATAACGTCGATATTCTAGCTACAGTGAGTCTTACTTACCTATGCGGCTTAAACTTTCTGACAAAGTTCTTCTTAACTTTTTCATTTTGCCAATTTTTTCAGCAGGTTGCGAGGTTGGCATAAGGTCACACATCTTGACGGTTGGATTGTAGCAGACAGTGATCTTCACACAACTGGAGAAGAGGGGAGCACGGGGTTCCACCCGGTTCCCCAGTTCTACTACGCTGTCAATATACAGGAAACGTATGACCTAACGCTTTAGTTTTCAAAACCACATTAGATATGGTGTATTCTTTTAAGGGTTTCTTTGTATCCAACTGGGCTACATTTCATACGGAATAGTCCACAAGTAGCCTAGCTATAGCGCTGAAACAAAACAAAATGCCCCGGGTGAGGGTTTGCGCACACTCTCTCTAAAACTGAAAGGGTTGATGAGTTCTTTTTCGTATTCTTTCTATCTCTCACTCACTCCGTGAAATGCTCTCTTTGGATGTGATTTTGGAATACTCTGTCTTGCGAGGAAGAAAAAAAAACACTTCTGCCAAGCTACAAACCCCGCCCGAGATCCACAACGATTGGCCAAAAAGGAATGATTTGTTATTGGATCTATAAATTATGCTGCGGTAGGATACCGCTAAAATCGAGTTTTCTCTCGTTAATAGGGCGCAGGTTATAAGAAAGGCAGTCCCCTTGTTCAAAGTAACTCTTAAAAGTGAAAGTGACATCGCCTATGACATGTTTTCTAGAATTCTTTACAGGCATTTCATGCTTCATTTTAGCCATTTAATTTTCAGTAAATTAGCTATTGTCCAAAGCAACTTATAGCAGCCTAGCGAGTGCTTATATTTAGGCTACATAGTTAACAGGAAATGGTGAAAAAACAGCTCCATCTGAAAGAGCAGTAGGTCGGAATCGAACCAATGCGGCAGCATGTGTCCATTCGAGGTTGCGGCTTTGTCCACTGGACCTCCATAGGCAACATAACATTTTAATGTATCAAAGTCAGAGGACATTTTCAGTATTCTGCAAATGTGAAGTTAGTACCCTCTCCAAAATGGTTGGACACATGGTCAGAGTTGAACATGTAATTGGTTAAGTCACGCAGATGCTAGTTTGAATTGTATATAGGCTACTGTAAATGTATTTCGGTTTCACAACTCTTACTCTAAAAAACTGTTTTCCCCACCTAGTTTCCCTAGAGGTTGAACTTTCGGAAGTATACCGGTTATACTGTGATATTCTGAACAGAATGAGCAGTCAATTGACCCGTTAATGACGTGGTGTAAACATTATCTCTCTTGTGTAAAGAATGTTAAGCACGGGCAAGGAGCAGCTCTGCCCTATAGCCAACTTCCTTTGGGAAACACGCTAAGAATGTAAAGGGGTTTGTCAAGGCCAAGTTGTTTTTAAGTAGCATATTCCTCCAGGGAAGTCTGTGTCTACTGTCCTGTCCAGATCAGCGCTTTAGTTCTTGCATGGTTCTTTCGGTTTCATGATTCAGGGTTCGTAGTTGAAGGATAATGTCTACGATACAATACAAATGTTTGTAAAGCATATCCTGGTCCAGATCTATTGGTGCTGTTGCCAACGTAATTGCTGGCTTTATGTTTGACATGACAGATTGACAGTTTGGCACAAACCGACTAACTGGCACTCAGACAATGTAAATTAGGCATGTTCAATATTAATTTTGATGAGTTGTCCAGTCCTGAACTATGTTCTGTAATGACATGGTTTTGTGATGGTCAACACAACACAGATGCTGCTGCTCAGGTCTGGGTTGGTACTATACTGTACATGTGAAAGGAAAATGGTTTGAGGCCAGGCAGGCCCTAGCAAAGATTCAAGTTGAAGTTCAAGTTCAAAGTTTATTTATCAAACGTACCGAATTACACAGCGTCATTCTGAACAATGAAATTCCTGACATGGCACACGACATATATCTAGTAAGAATTTAAGAAATATATAAAGCAAAAATAGAAATAAATGAAGTAAAAATATAGCAATAATATGCATAACTATGTAAAACAAGCACCAATTTTAAAGTGTAGAATGAGGAGTATGAACAATATGGTTAGAAGTATTGAGTTTTATAAATAAATACAATATGAGTGTATTATGCCTATGAATTATACATATAAAAGAATATTCTAATATACATTGAATGTACCTGGGAAGACATCAGAGCATTTGGAATGTTCATGTGTGATCAGTACGATCATAGATCAGCGTTGGTGGTTGAGGAGCCTTATGGCCTGAGGGACACAACGGTTTGCGAGTCTGGAAGTGTGTGCCCCGAAGCTCTGGTAGCATCTACCAGACGGCATCAGTGTGAACAAACCATAGCCTGGGTGGCAGTAGTCCTTGATGATGTTCCGTGCTTTCCTCAGTCATCGTGTATGGTAGATGCCTTGCACGGAGGGGAGATGGCAGCCGATGACGTGCTCCGCAGACTTCACCACCCTCTGGAGGGACTTACGCTCCGCAGCGGAGCCATACCAGGCAGTAATGCAGCCTGAGAGGATGCTCTCAATGGTGCACCTTTAGAAGTTGGTGAGAGTTTTTTTTAATAATAGTGATTGCAACACTGGGGACCCTTTTTGCCTTCACACAAGGTAGAACACAATTAGTGACAGCACCACACAAATATTACTACTGTGTGCACAGTAGACTCCACCATTACCCGTGCTAGTTGTCAACATAAATACACATGTCTGAAGGTCAGTAGTGTTAGAAAGCTAGTTGAATGTCATCTTTAGATAGCCTTGAGCGCATATCACCATGGGGAGAACTACAGAAGATTATCCGTGCACACATATTTTAGTTTTACATATTTAGCAACTTATAGAACCGATTAGGGTTTGCTGTCTTCCTCAAGGACTAAACAATAGATTTTTTCCCTTTCCGGATGATCGAGCTAGTAAGCATTAGTGGTTAGATGCCATAATTCTTAGGCTACCTGCCACCCGCACACGTTAAAAACCTTTAGATAATTACAGAAAAATTATAATGTGCCAATGACTAAAAGGTAAGAGGAGAGGATCTCTGTGGCATTACTTCTTTCCCTTTGCCAAGACATCAGAGGAGTCTGAATATCTACTTCCATTGAGCATCATCTTCAGGAATGTGAGAATGAGTCCGTTCTGTATGGTGAGATTCATTGGCTGAAGAGGTACCACTTAGCAATGTGCGTGTTGGCATCACATATCCTACGGAGCAACTGCTACACCACGTGATCACGTTCTAGAATAAAGTGCCTCACCAGCAAGAAGTAGCTTAATGACTCCACAGCCCAACTCACTGCATTCTTTCTCAATGATTGAGTATCTGGTCCATTTTGGAAGACACTTGCAACTCACAAAAACAATTAACATTTGCTGACCCATTTCCTCTTCTAACAGTAGTGGCCCAATGCCCACCCCAGAGGCATCGGTCTAAGTATTTAGAAAAGTCTGGGCTTTGGAGAATAGAGCTCTAACAGATGGCCTCTTTCAAGTCCCATAAAGCCTCCTCACACTCGTCAGTCATACAATTTCCAGCCATGTTTGGATCAAAATTTTTCATTAGGGTTCTTCAACAAAGCAGATTGGGCAACAAACCAGAGAATTCATTTTCTGTACTACCCCAACAGCCTGTTTAAGGACTTCCTCTTTTTGGTAAGAAAGACTGGAAATAAAAATATGGCATCCCATTTCCTAAACGTTGGCTTCATCATCCCTTTACCTATTATATATATCCCAGGTACTGGATCGCCCGGGGAGGAAATAAACACTGTAATTCATATACAAGCCTGCTGTTTTGATGAGGTACACTTCATCCCAGCACTGTCTCAAAATGATAATAATATAGAATGTATAATAACAAATCTGGAAACAGCCCTTAAAGCATTGTCCATAGTTAATGTTGCAGGTGCCCCTGAAGGCCAAACACTGACAGTAAACAGTGCATAGAGTGGTGAGTTCCTACTAGCTCTTTCTAAGGCATATCATACAGTAGATATAAACGTTGACCTACCTACCCTTTCAATGAGTTAATCTATGTCAGGCACTGGGTAAAGGTTCAAACCTGGAGATGCAGGTAATGTACCATAAATCCATGCAAGAACCATAGAGCCATCTTTCTTTGGGACTAAAACTATGGGACTGCAGCATTCCCTATTCAAGCCCTCAACTACCTCCATGTCTTGCATTACCTCCAGCTCCTTTTTCAACACAGCAGAAAGTCTCTCAGGGATTCTACTGATTTTCTGCCAGACACCAGGTTTGGTGCTTTTTCCTCTCTATCATGCACGAACAATTCACACCGTTTGTAACTTAGATATTGGGAATTGTGTTTTTTCAGTGAAGACCTGTGGCACCCCACAAGCAAACAGGAGGATGTAAAGCGCACTGGTGATAATGTTTCAAATCTTTAAAAGTAATTGACAGTTAAAATTTTACTTTAAAAGACAAGCATTTTATTAGAAATGTGTCAGAATGAGAACATCTTATATTGGTTATACTGTATTAACTATGCAAAAAGGTCCTAGCAGATAACACAGTCATTTAAAACACAGGCTCTTTAAATCAGATTTCACAACAATGCAGTAATGAATTTGTGTAGATGTTAAGAAGCTCCGTTCAGTGCCAGGGCTTGAACAGGAAACAAAATAGTAGAGACTTTCTCAGATCGTTCCACTGTGTGATACGTAATGATGAATACTTCTAAATTAACTTTTCAGTTGGAAACTAAAATAAATGAATGAAATGGCATTAATTCAATACAGGCCAAAGCCTTGATTTAGATGACAAAGCTCTTGATGCATGTGTGAGAAAGTAGGGTGAGACTGTTTTCTAATCTAAAACAGTCAGTGGGACAGGAACGCTGTCAGCCCGAAGAGGATGGAACAAGCTGAGTAGGACCATCACTCATCTAGCTTGCTGGTTTACTCATTTTCAAACTTGCGGTATGGGTGGTCAGAGTCAGTAATAAGACCTGTAAGACCTGGAAAAAGAAAAATAAATGTAAATACAGAGAAATGGGGAACATGAAAAAATAATGATTATAAGTTGTTGGTACAGGATTACACCAATGTTTCTATTAGCCGGCTATAGCTGGCTTTTGGGCAATAAAATAAAAAGCAGGTAAAATTATTCTCTTGGCAAAATTGACAGAAGTAACAAAGACCCAGAGTACAAGTTATAGTATGTTAGCAGTGATGACAGAAATTCAGGCATAGTGTGGAATAAAGTTCCACACAGCTTGAAAAGTCTCCACAAAGGACTTCAGTAGGGCTTATCAGTACACTTATTCATAACCATACACCGTATGGTACAGCAGCTTCTTTACAGTTTGTTACGCAAACAGCTACACAGTGCCAGTAATTCTTAAGTTTAGCAGCATTTTGGTTTTCAACTACAACAGAGAGTTGTTCATAAAACATTCACTGTACGTCGCCACTGCTCGACAAAAGTAGCCTACGCAGCTGCTAACACCTCCAACATGTTAACAAATCTCTACCGACATTACCCCAGTATCAATATCGCCAGAACAACACAGAAAAACAGAAACAGACCACACAATTTAACACAATATACTGATCTCCCCAGAGAATTTAAGCAAGAGTGATAGGTGTGTTTATAGCTGCAGATTTGTGCCCATACTCTGTGGTTGAGAAAAGAGGATTTAAGCACCAGCTAAACATGCTGGAGCCACCTTACAAATGTCCCTCTTATAACAATTTTAGCAAACAGGTAACCACACTCCTTTTGGAGCCACTATACTTTTTGCCATTGATTTTTTTTCAAATAATAACACTGCGGGGTGTGGCTCCAAAAGGAATCAGTACTTTGGCAGGAACTTGACAACCAATGTGAATGGCCAAATCTCCACCTTTTATTAGTTTTACCAATGTATGTATAATCATAATCAACACTGTTGTTGTTTGCTCCTTAGGGTTCAAGGCTGGGTCTTTTGTAAAAGCACTTTGTGACAACTGCTGATGTAAAAAGGGCTTTATAAATAAATTTGATTGATTGATAAAATCAAGAAGTATTCATGAATTACATTAGCCTAGTGGTTGCATTAGGGTAGAGATAACATTTGAAAAAAATGTAGATAAACCTACTACATGCAATGTATACTATGCTTTTGACAACTAGGGAACTTAATGTTAACTAAAGTAACCACTGGGTCAGTGTGAACTTTATCCACTGTTGTTCCAGTTATATGTTAGGGACACACAGGGTTCTGCAATGGGCTTCTACATTGACAGTTGCCAACAAACATCGCGGGCAAGCCAAACACTATGCTGAATTTTCCTTTGGTCATCTTAATAGACATCGTCTCTTATGGCAATCACAGCGAGAAGCCACTGACTGCAGTGTGCAGTTTGGGTCCGGGCTAAATGTGGGCGGAGTCAAATGCGTTCAACCCAACCCCTTCCTGTCTCCTTCAAGGTCACCCAAATAAAGGTAACTTACAGAAATGAGGAGAACCAAGAACATGCAGGAGAGGCAGTGCGATGTAGTAACCACAACTAAAGAATCATTTTGAAATACGTCAGAAGGGAATGAGTGGGTAGCTAC
>JACXGI010001333.1:54450-72531 GCA_016801175.1 Esox masquinongy
TTTGCAAATAATCGCACCAACTGTTGTCACCTTCTCACCAAGCTGCTTGGCGATGGTCTTGTAGCCCATTCCAGCCTTGTGTAGGTCTACAATCTTGTCCCTGACATCCTTGGACAGCTCTTTGGTCTTGGCCATGGTGGAGAGTTTGGAATCTGATTGATTGATTGCTTCTGTGGACAGGTGTCTTTTATACAGGTAATAAAATGAGATTAGGAGCACTCCCTTTAAGAGTGTGCTCCTAATCTCAGCTCGTTACCTGTATAAAAGACACCTGGGAGCCAGAAATCTTTGATTGAGAGTGGATCAAATACATATTTCACTCATTGAAATGCAAATCAATTTATAACATTTTTGACATGCGTTTTTCTGGATTTTTTTGTTGTTATTCTGTCTCTCACTGTTGAAATAAATCTACCATTAAAATTATATAGACTGATCATTTCTTTGTCAGTGGGCAAATGTACAAAATCAGCAGGGGATCAAATACTTTTTTCCCCTCACTGTAAGTTGGGTCATACCATTGTAGTTGTATTAACCTCTACAATATTTATTGTAACCCCTATAAGTACAGCCAAAACGTACCATACTTCTTACGGATGTCATCATGCTTCGCCTTTCTCTCTACCTTCCTGTAAAAATAGAAGATAACATGTCTATTTTCCTAATCAATGACAAACACTGAAAAATACAGTAACAGGAGTAGAGATAAGAAAACACTGGATAATAAATATTAAAAGAAACTATATCATTTTTGACAGTATTATTTGAATGCCCATATTTGCATTGCAAGTGGAATGATAGTGTGTCAAAACATTTATTTTGATTGCATACAAAAGCACATCTTAAAATGCAAAACGTCTATTGGTTAACAGAAGTCAGACCAGCTTGTCATTAAGAGATGCATTCATCTTTCCTCAAGCCCATACACAAACAGAGGCATAGGTTGGCAAGAAATTCCTCAGACATTCCCTGGTTTAAAAAATTCTACACAGACCATTCCATTTCTTTTCAAATAAGAAAATAAGCATGAATAGTGTAGGTAATCATTGACCCATCTAAATGTCTTTTTATACTTTCGTATTTGTTTTTTTACCATTTTGGTAAGCTGGTGGGCCCAAAAGTGAATATTAAACTTCCACAATAGGGTAGCAACTTAGGGATATTTCTTTATGAAGGATTAATCTTCTCCATATGTAGGCTACATATCTATAATCATTGTGAACGTGTGTACAAGCCAAACACTTAGTACCACTAGTCAGTCAGTGGGGGTGACACTGGCATACTGAAGCAAAAGTTAAAAATTTGGGCAGGTCCTGAAATCTGGATCAACCAATGAAGTCACAGTGTTATATTTGCACATGATACAATCACAGTAGGAAATTTACTTTTAGGTTCACCAGCCACAGTGGCTTCTTAGCACATACATTTTCACCTCAAAATAAATGGCAAATGACAGAAACACAGTGGTGGGTAGTTTTGGCAAATCTATGCGCCAAAGCAAAGAATTGCCCGCATTTGGGGGGTAGCAGATGTTCATTTCCTACCCTGAATACAATGGTACATTTAGCTTCTCCCATCATGTAACCTAGCAAATGTAGCCTTATGCTGAAAGCAGCTGATTAATTCTGAGGATTAATCCTGCATCAATCAATTACAAATGCATAGCACCTGATTATACTTTCAGTTGAAATCCTAGGTGAGATGTGTATTCCTTTCAAATGTACAATTAAATGTATTATGTTAGTTTATTAAGAAGGGATTTAACATCAACACGTTGAAATTAAGACAAAGGGGAAAAAATAACCCTACGTTCACTACACTGCCAAACATCTGTCATTATGACCAGGTTTCTAATGCTTGTCATGGCAGGGGTAAAACAGAGGGCAGTGCAAGTTTGCACCATCCAATATTGGTGAGGTCGATGTTGGACAGGGATGCCTTGCGTTTAGCACTTCACAAAAACTGCCTGTACATAATATACATGATAAAAGTTCAAGCAAACAGTCATTCACTCTAAATATACTTTTTTGGGCTAAACCTCCAGCAACGCTCTAAATTAATGTGTGTTCAAGGCATTCAAGCCTGAGCTCATTTTGGTGCTTACTTTGAATAAGTAACTTAAGATATGCTCATCATCATTCCCTTATTTAAATCCAACATCAAGGAACAAAACCCATTTTACTTTTATGTGACCTACAGAAGTAATCAATCTCAGCGGTGTCTTTTAGTCTACTTGATAGGAGCAGCTAAACTGTTACCCAGTGAAAAACATGAAACGTTTTTGGCAACTTCTCAACTTTTTTAGTTGGTGCAGTCTAGAAAGGATCAGCGGTCCAGTATAGTAAAATATTCCACGTCCACATGCCCGGGCCAGTAACAAAACTTTTTAAAAAAAAGCAGTATAGATGCTGACTAACAGAGTAAATTTTAGGTTATAAAAATAACCTCCTAGTGTAATGTGCATCATCAAGGTAGATTTTTCAATAACAGACTCAGAACATCCAATTTTATATATACACATTTACCATAGAGAGTAATTTTAACTGAGTATTAGTATTATAGAGTATCTTTAACTAAGTACTGTATAGAGTACCTTAACTGAGTATAAACAATTATTTTTCCAGAGTCCAAGTTGTAGGGGAGCAAAATTTAATGTGCCTATTACAAATCATGTTTTGCATTTCTCATGCTAGAACAGACCAGACAATCCTAAACAAATGGCCTCCATTCCCATGGTAACTAAACAGGCCTGGGTGGGTTCTAAAAACCCTGTTTGTGAGGGTAAATAAACAGAGTATACTCGTTCATGCATCAATGCATTACAGAGCAGGTTTAGTACACACTCCGTAATTTTAGAACTGGGGCATTTATTGGACAAAAACTAGTCAGCCTTACTTTTTTGAAAAACAATTTCAATTATCTGTTAGTGTTTGGGTAACCTAAAAAGCCTTAGCAGCGCTTCTTACTTTGTGGTCCAAAAAACCCCAACTGTGGTTCTCTTCTGCAATGTTTGACCTATTCACGGACTGTGGAGTACTTCTTAAAATGGAGTGTTCCCTTGTTAACACCCAAATGTTTTTTCAGACACTCTGCCATTTACATTGAAAACTGGATGCATGTTGTTGGTGATGGCAGTGTCTGGGGTGGTGTTTGGCTATACAAACACACACAGGTCACAGAGTATATAATCTAGGTTCTGTGCTGCGTTAGTGAGTCCTTACCGTTCATCAGAGCGCTGTCTGATCTCTTCTCTCCTCCGGGCAAACCTCTCCTCATCTCTGTCAGGACTGGTGGGAAAAAGTCAGCATTACAGTTATTTTGAAACATCGGTGAATGTCACAACTATAATATAAATCTATATAGTTACATATCAGGATATTATATTTGCGCTTGTTGTCTCTGCCAGTACCAGAATTCTAGTACTAGTTAGTAGGCTTCACAGACAAAGTAAGTAGTAGAACTAAAATAATTTTCCACCCCCCAACTGATCTACCATCACTACTGGACATGCACACTATGAGAAATGGGTATTAACCCATCAGGATCTAGAAATGCTTTGGAAAAGGTTTAACCACTGAGCATGGATGGTGCATGTTAATAGTTATTACTATATCTAGAATAATCTCATGTTGTACATAACACTAAATATAAGTCATGTCAGCAGAGATGTGGTAATGGAGGTTTTCCTGATATAGCGATTCCATTGCCATTCTATGCAAGTAATCTCTTAATACTTAACAAGACTAGTCAAATATATAATGTCACTTCCTGTCTTACCCCTGTTGTCTCTTGCAGCAACAGCACCAGCACCAACAGCAGCAGACTACGATGCTGATAAGGATGGTCCCACCCACCACTGCCATGGCGATGATCAAGGCCTCAAAGTTCACTGGAACAGACAGAAAGTAAAGACGCTTGACTTGAAAGTAAAGACGCTTGACTTGAAAGTAAAGACGCTTCATTTGACTTAAATCACATGATCAGAATACACTATAGCAGAGCCTAAAGTGGGGCACACTAATTTTATTTGCATTTAAGATAAATATTTTACTTGTGCGGTTATTGTAAACGGTTGAGTAGCAAGGCCGCTCAGTCGGCATTCTGACATGTCTATCGGTATCACTTGCTTAGTAGTTTAATAATCTTACAACTCAAAATAACAATAAATACCACCAAACATGAACAAAATATTGAAGAAACACCTGTATTAAGTCACTTGATGGTTACTTTAGTAGATCACTTCATGTGGCTACAGTGCGCATGCCTCCACAATTAGGTGACTACATTTAAAATATCCCTGAAGCCGCACAATGGAATGATTTGTATAGATTAGTCTTCACTCTAGAGCAAAAGAGTGGTCTGCAGCTGCACTTTTTGCCACGCAAACATTTTGTTATGCAAATAAGAGGGTTTACATGCGGCAGTTTTGTTAAAATCTGAGGATATTTAAGAAAACATTTGCATATTAAACATCACCATTTGCACATTAAACATCCGTAGGCCTATAATGTAGGCTACATGTGAAAGTAGATTAATTTTCTTTAAATTCTGAAGATATTTAGCCATAAATAACATTCCCACATCTAATATCACCAGTGCCACAACCATATGATTTAGGATATGTGTGAAAGTAGATTCACTTTCTTGTCTGTACATACTGAGTATATCAGCCAGTGTTAAAATGTTTTATAGGTCTTAAGGAGGCTACAAAATCCATATTTATTTAGAGTCATCTGTTTTTTGCTGTTTTTGGTTTGTCTATCAATAACTACCTTGCCTTCTAACTTTCAAACATACAGCTCTGGAAAAAATTAAGAGACCACTGCACCTTTTTCTTTCCTCTCCAAAAAAGTTGAAAAGGAAGGTTTTGAGTGAGGAACAGAAAGGTTAAAATTAAGAGACCTCACTCAAAACTTTCCTTTTCAACATTTTTGAAAAGGAAAGAAAAAGGTGCAGTGGCCTCTTAATTTTTTCCGGCGCTGTATATGTTAGTCAGCTAGCTGTTTTGGTTAATTCTGAAAATATTAGCAATTCAGTTTGACAGACCCATATTTGTTGAATATTTTGGTGTAAAAGACACTACTTAAAAGAAAGTTATGAAGTTGTTCATAAAGAACCATTTTTTTTCAAGTTATAATGTAGTCAATACTGCAGTATTCCTTGAAGTCAGAGTTCCTAACCTTTTCCAGTCAGCAAGGCACAGAATCAAAACGAGTAAGGCGGCCATTTCAATATTCAACCCAAAACAATAGCCTATGCTTTAAATAACGTTTACTTTACATAGTGGAAATCATATTGCATGGGGAATTCCTCTAATTACTTTTCCACAAATATCTCCAAAAAATACCCCAAAAGGCTAGAGGTGCTACTGCCTTATCACCTTGCCAGAATTTATTTCCTGCATACATATTATTATACATTTACCATATTAAAATAATTTCAAATACATTGATGTTATTAGGCAATATTGAAAGTTTAATCACATTGTTTCATGAGTTGAAGTAAAACAGTGTGGATTTATCCACCATAAGCCACCTTAAATGTTGTTTTAGAAACTTTGTCAGTGCGTCCAACTGCCCACAGAACACATGTACCCAGCGTAACCCAGGACTTCCAATTCTTGTGTCTTCACCTGTAGCATTGCCTAACATCAGCCAGCCAGACAGCTGATAAAACTGTGAGTTTACACAACCTAAGAATTTCCTCATAAGCTGTCAGAAAGTCATTGGGAAGGATATTGGCATTCTCGTCTCCCTCACCAGGGTCTGGACCTGACAGCAGTTTGGTGTTGTAACAGACTTGTGGGAAAATGCTGAGCTTTCATGATCCACTGGCACACTGAATTTGTGCTCTTCACAGGTGACTCCTGGTTTCAGCATTGTTTGGGAAGTGGTTTGCTGATGTCAATGTTTTGAACAGTGCCTAACGGTGGTCATAAGGTCATGGCATGGGCAGGTATAAACTACAGGAAATGAACACAAGTGCATTTTATCGATGGCAATTTGAATAGAGAGATACTAGAATAACAACATCCTATCACTGTTGTGCCAATTTATCCAGTAAAGAGGAGTGGCACAACACTCCAAAGGCCACAATCAATAGTGTGATCTATTCTATGCAAAGGAAATGTTTCGCTGGATGAGGAAAATGGCGGTATCAGCAAATATTGACTAATCTGCTTTTTTAATGGCATTTTTGACCAACAGATGCATATCTGATTAGGGCCTAATGACTATTTAGAATGACTGATGTCTTTACATGAACTGTATCTCAGTAAAAGTAAGATGCTTTTATTGGTATGTAGTTAAACCCATTAGAATGGAATTAAACAAGATTGAAAAAGGGGTGCACACTGAGTGCATTGATGCTATTTGTTTTACATATAGAAAAGCTGATTTTAGGATGCCAGACATGGAGGATTATTTAATAAATCTGAACAGTACTAACCTATGCCAATCTTAGATTGGCGCTCAGTACACTAGCCAACAACGCACTTATGTTAGACAATTCTGCCATCTGCTGGTGTGTCTCTACAATTACAAGTAAAGCATTACACGTCAATGATTTTAGAGCTTGTTTGCTTCATACAATTTTGAATAAAGATGGCAGTTTAAAAATATTTTTAACATTGTATTCTTAGGTAAATCAATGTTTGGGAGATGGTTATGGAAAACAACATTTTCAGACTGCTTTAAAAAAATGGCCACAACAGTCAAGACCACAACAGTTTAAGCCTCGACTGCACCAGAAAAACAACTGTAGATACATATGGTAAAAGGTGTCAGTTGATCCAAACATGTAACCCAACCTATTTGGTCAGCATTCTAAAATGTTTAATATTTGTTTTTCTTAAGAGAAGTCAGGAGTCAAGACTATTGAAAAAGCAACTGGGGTGTACAAAGTGGTACACACCAAAGTGGTCAGTGCTTTCTCTTGAAAAAAGAAACCTGCCCATGCCAATCCCTACAGTAAAGAATGGTGGTGACAGCATCCTGTGGATGCTTCTCATCAAGGACTGGGCATCTTGTTAAAATTGAAGAATGAATACAGCAAAATACAGGGAAATACTGCAAAAGAACATGCTTCCGTTCACAAAATAAAAGCTAGGGAGGAAATTCACTTTTCAGACACAGGTCAAAGCAACATTGGAGTGGCTCAATGTCAAAATTATATGTCCTACGATTACCCAGGTAAAGTCTGGATCTCAATCCCATTGACAACCGGTGGCATTACATGAAAACTGCACATCTGCAAATAACGGACCAAAATCACTCTGACACTGTTTGCAATGCAAATACATACTCACCAAAAGAATTAAAGCTCCAGAAAAAGCTTTTAATGTGTGGAATTGAATACTTATGTAAGCAAGCTATTTATCTAACAAATATTACCCAAGATAAAACCAACATAATCATAGAATCACAGATTTTGATTGTTAGTTTCAAAATACCAAACAGAATTACGGTAAATGTCAATGTAGCCTTTGTAATTCAGTAATGAGCGAATTGGTCAGAGGTTGGAATGCTTTTGCAGGGTACTAATCAGTAAACAGTTAAGTTTGATTGGCCTTACCCCAACACACTCCCCATCGTGCCTGTGACAGTTTACAAACTGCTGGTGGAGGCAGAATGTAGCTCGCTGGGTAATCTGTGCATGTGCTGTTGGTCATGCACCACAGGCACTGAGAAAAGAAAAGACACACATCATAAGCCAACTATTTATATTCTCCAACAAAAATGTGGGGGCATATGGGAGCACATGGTATTTATAATTAGGGATATCTGGAGGAAGTTGGATGGCTCTGAAATGAAAATGGATGGCCCTGCCTTCAGCAAAATGCATTTTCACATGACCCCTCCCTGACCACTTGTACTAAAGCCAGTGACACTCCCCTATAACCAGAATCATAATTAACATTAGTGGTTAATTTGTAAATGTCAGAACAAACAGTAAAGGCAAAGAGGGTGAGCTTGGAGGCTATGAGCTACCGGAATTTGTTTTTTACAATTGTGCATTGAATTTATGTTTTTGTATACCATGTCTAATACTAAGGGACAAGAGAAAGCCAAGAGAAGTACTTTGATCAGTTATGGAAATAAAAGTGCAGAAAAACAATTGGCTCACTGGAGGGACAAACTTTGATTAGGAATTGGTGGATAGGTATATTCTTACCTTTGTGTTTTTAATGCATGAGTCACAAGTTGAGAAGGCTTCGCAAACTGTAAAGAAAGGAAATAGGTATTCATTGGATTGAGAGTAAAGAGAGTGAATTACAGAACAAAACACAAAATACACAAAACCATACTTATCAACAATTTAATCACATAATAGAAAGTTGTCTTAGATTAGTTCGCAACTAAGGAATTGTCTCCACATTCGGACATTTACTTGTCCACAACCATAGTTGTGCATCATTACAGATAAAGCACTGTGATGGTCTTTGAATGTCAGGCAACGGTGGTTTGCTTGGGCAATTAACTCCGCATCGACTTAACAACAAATGAAATACATGCAGCTTGTCAACAGCATATTAATCTGAGTTAATTACATTATTAAAAAGTACAATATTGCACATCAAATTACAATGCTAGGTTGTAGGATTATATGGCCCATTGTGCATTTCACACAAGATTAGCAGATTATGCCTCAATGTTGGGTAAGTAACTAAGGAATAGCCAAAGAAGAGCAAATATCTTTTTTAAAGACCTATTTATTTAGGCCTATGTAACAGCATGCAAGCAATGATAATGTATATCGCATTAGAAACCCCACACAGTAAACAGATCTTTTACTTAAGTATTTTAGACGATTGCTTCTTCATCAAATTATCACTTAAAGCTGCATAACTTAGATATTAAACAATTAACATTGTATAATCAAACTAATAAAAGTATTTTAGCAATATGCCTATAGACCTAATAACAACAAAAATATCCTATGTCATTTAAAACAATCCTAGCTACTTTTCTTTCACTTCTAAGTTCCATGCCAGGCATGTTAAAACACAGTTGTGTTTCCACACCGGCATGTTAAAAACGGTTTTGTTTCAGGGAAGACTGGCCAGGGGTAACAACATCACCTGCTGTGCTGAAAAGCCACTCCGATGCCGTGCTTGTAGCACAAATTCACAGGCATTTTCGTGCCAATTTCACCACCATGCCAGTGGATTAGCCATACAGGCAAATGGCTGTTCCTGCAGATAACATGTTAGTTCACCATTAGCACACACACTGCCGTGTACAGGTAAGTGATGGGCATTCCGAATCACTTACAGTGGACTGAATCATTCAGTACAGTTTTTTTAAAGAAATTTTAAAAAAAGTGATTCATTGATTTTCTTTTTTCCAAACACCTAATTCCATCTCTATCTCATGATGGGACCTTATTGTTTACTGTAACAGCAGTCAGTTTAATGTTTCCAGCACAGAACACATGAAAATAGTCTTTTTAACCAATTAACCTTGTATATTTTTTCCAACAATAATCAAATTACTCAGTGTATAATAACATAACAGGCAAATGTTGTATGCTGCAATGAACAACAGCAATAGAAATGCTGAATTAGGCCAAGCATCATAAGTATCTGCGGCGTAATCCCCACTTCTCACCTCTACAGTTGTGGGTTTGGACCTCAAAGGTCTGTTGAGATAAGATATTGAAACTCTGCGGGTTGACTGACGGATTTTGAAAATTGTGCATCTGGGCAATATTTTAATAGATTGTTTTTGTGTGGGCGAATTATTGTTCCTCTTTCACTGATCACTCATTTTGCTATTGTTTTCTTCAACTGACACGTCCATACACTTATTTCATTTTCTTTGACTAAATGTAAAAAAAATGACTGTTGATATAAACCTACTTCATACCAAGAATTTTGTTTGAACTACATTGAAAATATTCACTGAGATAGAGTTAATTGACCATAAGAAAGTATTTCCAAATTACGCATTTTATGCTCATTAGATATGTTTAAATTATGTTTAAGAAATTTAAGATGACAGCTATGCGTCCTATATATTTAATAATAAATGTAATCTAGCTTGGCTTTGAAAGCGTAATTAAAACTTAAATTGGAGGCATATACATTTGCATTTTATTACAATTATTGTGTTTTCATTCCGACTGCACTGCAGCCTAAATCTCTGTGATTTTCTGTAGCGCAAAAGTGATTAATTTGAATGAATCTTCAAAAGCAGCGATTTATTACACGTAGTTCATAAAAATTATTCGTTAAAAAAGAACGAATCGTTCATGATTCGTACATCACTCACGGGGCAGTTCATACAGGTGTGAAGCGTCTCAATGTGATCAGTGACAAAACAAATGTAAATGCTGAGTGTTCATAATGAATCATCATCAATTTACATTTTTGACTGTCAGAAAATGCACAGAGTATTTGTTTTAAATAAATTAAGCTGACTTTGATAACTATGACGGTCAAATACGGAAAATACCATTTTGCAAACGAAACATTCATTTATTCAGTGAAAAACGGAACAAATCCGTATTTTACGGAACGCGGGGCAACACTAAACCTCCGCCATCTTTCAAATTTTTTGGATAATAAACTTCTAAATAGACTGGCAGTAGGTACTATAGTTGCGCTTGGACAACAACAAATCTTAATAAATTGCCGAGCACGGATTGCCTTGAGGACGTTTATGTGTCGTCTCCACCAATGTCACGATGCACAACTGAGCATGTCGAAGTAAATGTCCGATTTTTAAAATTGATACAACTCCTTATTTTCAATTGAAGATAATGATTTCGGTTAAACTTGCGCCTGGCTCAAATCTACGCTAACTAGCCAGTGTACCACTACGTCTGACCACAAATTATACTGGCAAGTTAACAAACGCAGATGACGCATTTCAGTTCTAGTTAGGGAACCCTCGAGGGAACCCTCGCGACGTTTCAAATAAATTCATTAAATTAAAAGAATGTACACAAAAAACAAATACTTCAAAGTAAAAATAAACCGAATCATGGAAAGGGGTCTTACGAATCGATGGCTTTGGCAAAGTGGTCTGACATCCTGCTTGAGAAACGAGGACACAGCCGACAACCACAACAAACATTTTCATTGAGCTCATTATTCCTGTCTTAAATTAATCTATCGTTACTTTTGTTTTCTAAAGCAAGCAAAAACTAAACTTCCAAAAATGTGTGTAAATTATTTTTACACAAACTATAGAGCTGGCTAATATCTCAAGTTAGTTCCTGGTTAATACTTCTCTCTTCTTTTCCTTTTTTCGATTTCTTCAATTCATTTGGTTTATGGTGCATGCTGCCACCTACAGTACGGGGGTGTACATAACAGGATCCACCCTAAAAATAAATGACATCCAAATCCGTACACCCAGTCCTATATCCCAACAAATCTTACCACCTCGCATTAAAAACCTTACCACCTCCCATTCCCTACCTGCCCAACCCCTCATAGGTCACAGACCAACACAGAACATACACCTACACAGGTTCCGGAGCCTGAGAGTCATCTTGAGACAACATGCTTTTTAAAGTCACTGCCGTGGACACAATTATGTCCAGCATCTATGTTTTCTTTCTGGTTTGGGCTGTACTGTTGATCATGTGTGGTATAAATGCTACAAAATTAATCTCAACAATCAGTATCCCCTCATCCTTAATCTGTTACACCAGAGTCTGGGTTTCTTCAATTTACAAATTGACAACATCCATCACGTCCACACATCCGGCTTCCCTATCCACCATTTCCCTTGCTTCACTGCATGAGACCTGTTGCACAGCCCTGACCCGTGCACCTTCAATACTCTCTCACCCACAAAGGACACTCCAAGGAGTCGGCAACACTTGTCACTATGGCCTTCAACACACCCATCTCTACAACACGCACTGCCTATAAGTCCATACATCATGCAATGTCTACACTGCAACAGCTTATTTACAAAAGCCTTCACTGTATATCTTGTGTAACTCAGGTGTATATGATCAGTATGGACTCTCCTCCTTCCTACTGAACACACGCAAAGGTCTGCATCCACCAACCGCCCATAGAACATTCCTCCAAAACATGATCTGAACAGCACTTTCGCCATTTCCCCTACCAACAGCCTGGTTCTCCAGTACTTCTTTTTCTTTAAAAAATAATGGATTACAACCAACTTTTATGGTACATTTACCACCACCTACTGTTCTGGAGTGTGGGCTCAGTCACAATATCTGAAGACTCATGTCCTCCAGCCTAACCCTATTTAACAAATCAGATACAGTAATTCAATACAACTTACCACTCCTACCCTACACCCACCCATGCCTACCTGTCCCCATCCCAGCCCAAATTCCCTGACCCTATTAAACAATTTTCCCTCTATGTCATACAATTCACAAAACAACATATTAAACCTATTCTTCAACCAAACAACTATCACACAACCCTTTTTCTTGCTTATGACTTTTTATTACTTTTAAAGGGATAGTTTGTCCAAAAATCATTTTTTTCTAAAAATTCACTTGCCAAAAGTTATTCCAGAATGCACATAGAGTCATTTTTTCCAACCATCCATTATTCAGCTCTGTCCTAGGCTATAATTAGCGTTCGTAGTATCGTCCAAATTCATGAATGAAAGCTGTTCGTTCCACAACAGCAGTCTCAGAGTATATGGTCATTTTTATGTTAGTACATTAAAAAAAATATTATGACATTTTCAGTCTTGTACAGTTACATCAAGGGGATTGGGGGTACTGTCTTGATGTTCTCTGAAGCCTGCTGTCTCAGACTTTTAAAGCCCCTTATCTATGGTATATGCCTGATCTATGGTATATGCAGCTTAAAACAACAATCTACGTTAACTTAGTACAAATCGCAATTTATCAATTGGATGATTCTGCTGTCAGTAGAGACACAGGTAGGAATGCTCGTTGAGCCAACCGCTATGACTAGATTCTCAAAATATGCTCTGCCACACACTAAACACATACGCAACGGCAACTGCATTCAATTTCAACCATTCATTTCACAGTGCTAAACTATCTCCGTTCCTTTCTCTAAATACATTGTGCTAATGAAAATCCTCTGATTGATAGCCATCAACCTAGTAATATTTCCCATTAACTTTGCTGAGTGAATATTGTAGAGTTGTTTTTGGTGTTGGTTTTAATAGGTATAGCACTTATAAGAAATAACACAGGCGTCACCACACCCTGACTGTCAGGATTCTAGCCACCAGGGGCCTCATGTATCAATCGTGCATATGCACAAATATGTGCGTAAACCATGAGTACGCCAGTTTTGACACAAAGGTTGGCATTTATCAATGTTGAACTTGACAAGAAAGTGTGCGTATCTCTACACAAATTTCAGCCCATGAAATTCAGCTCGTTTCAGTTGCCAAGATGCGTTGTTGACCTAGGAGATGCTGTTGCCTGGGTAAATGCCAAAACGGGCCTCTTCTGAGACTGGGTACAAGTCCTCACCCCTGAATGATTTGGAAATACAGGGTGCTGTGCAGATGCTCAGAGAGGCCTCAACTCTAGAGGAAGAACAAGAAGCTCTCTCCCCATTCATGTTTTTTTTTATAATTTTGAAGACACTGAAAATTAATGGATGAAATAGACAAAAGAGAACTTAGGGAAATTGCCGATGATGTGTTTACAGTAATACACTTGAAACAAATAGCCAAACCAAAAACTGCAGACCGTGCCTTCCCACGCGATCAACCAGCCTTAAAAAATCTAATGAAACGCAACCTAATTGCTGCCTTGATGTACACAATTAAATTAAAGCTTTTTGCTACGAAGATCAGTGAAATCTAGACTAAACTGTTATTAACGGAGTGAAGAGCAAACCTCTTGACAAGCAAGCAAGACAAGGCAATGAGAATCGAGAGTGCGCGTTCTCGCGAGGGGGGAGATTTTCGGCAGGGGGAATGTTTTCCGCCATTTATTTTACTTTATAATATGTACAGCAATATGTAAGCATAGCCATCTTCAACATACAAAAAAATCTATAAACTTTTGTTTATTATGCCAGTAAATAGACACTGATCTTAGGGGGGTGTCTTACTTCAAACGGCCTTATGGGTCTGATTAATCAATGGAAGCATGCGTATGTGTTGCGTATGCCAGTTTGATAAATACAAATAATTTTGTGCGCACACAAATCGTAGGATTTCCACATATGCCAGAATTTAGACACTTATGCAAGATTAATACATGAGGCCCCTGGTATGGTGGGCAACGATAGCCGACAAGTGCTTTGTTTTCACGGTGTGCAGTTTGTTGAAATTGCGCATGACTGTACCACATGTTAGAATATTTTCCGAACAGATTAGAAGGTAATATTACGTAGCCAGGTGGTAAACTGTGATCTAGTGGTATTACTGTTCTTTAATCGAGTTATAATCATTGCTGTATAAAGATAGTTCTAAAACTTAATACATTTTGAATGTTGAATTTCTCTGGCATTGGGAATAAAAGGGATAACATTTACATTACAATTACGTTAAGTCTAGTAGTTTCTGTTCGTTCTTGTGCTCGATGAAGGAAGCACATATTCACCTGGTGGACAGAAGGTCTTAAATGCCAGTTTTGCCTTGTGGTTAAAAAGTTAGTTAGCTGCATAATAAGGTTTAGAGCTCATACCTGCATTCTAAAGAAGTAGGCTATGTAATTTCCTGATCTCATTTTATTTGTTTTATTAACAAACTGAGATGTTAGTGATTCTATTGATAGAGGAATGCAACTTGTAAGAAAGGAGACACGTGGAACAGTGGTTTCAAACAATATGTACTTATGCCGCGTTCCAGTTGTACTCGGAGGTCGGATTTTCCGAGTTCCAAGTCGGAAGTTTCAACAGGAACGCCCCCTCAAGTCGGAATTCCAACTCGGAAAGACGGAAGAACCCCGCTACCCCCGAGTTCGTAATCCAAGATGGCAGCACCTTGTATCAACAGCAAGTGAAAGCTGGAGTTATACTGTTTATTTTAGTAATTCTATATATTTGTGTCTCATTAAAAACTGTTGTCTATGAACAATTGTCGTACTATCCAACTGCTGTCTGTGGACATGTTGCTACAGTGTTAGTATGCGTGAAATACCGGTTAATGCGTTTTTATCAACTGGTGTTGCTAACAACAGCTAATTGTTAGCAACAACGGCTAGTTCAGCCTAACTAGCCAAGTTCCTATTCCACCCCGTGAAATAGGAAAAGGTTAAAAGAAGTCTAAGGAATATATGTATAAGTAAATTAATTACTGAAGTATAAGAGCTCTATCATGGTGTGTTAACAATGTTTTGTTTAAACAATTCTTTTTAGTAGGGGTCGGCCGATTAATCCTTTGGCCGATGAATCGGCGCAGATAGGAAGTTTTACAAACTATTGCTATTGGCAGAACTTGGCTCCGATAGTGGCCGATGGCTGCGAAGCCTCTACTGGTCACTTGCGACTTACATCACCTTGCAATGAGCCGGAGGCTCCGTACATGAGGTCAAGGTAATGTAACTGTACGGTACCTGAGATCATTTGTATTTAAAAGAAAGTTAACTTTAAGGCAGCATTACTCGTTTTTATGAGCATGATAAGGTTATTGGTTATAGAGTGACATTTATTAATGCATTAGACTGAAGATAACGGCTGCTCTGCCGAAAGCATGCGCTCTCTGTTTTGCTAGCAAGCATGGTTGTTAGAATTTGGCTAGCCGTAAGTGCAAGCCTAGCACAACTATAGGCCAATGGCCATATCTGATCATTTGGGGGCCACTTTTACTGAAAATGTGTGCGTATGATTAACTCGTGATAGTAATCTAAACAACTGTTAAAGACCTCATAGAATGGCACTCTTCCTTGATTTTATGAGACACAAGTGCTAGCAAGTGCGCTGGGGGGTCTACCCAGGGGCGCCGTATGGGGGGGGGGGTTAGGACGATTCTAAGGGCCCGTGACTGACAGGGCCGTAAAACATATAAATATATTAGAACATTAGGTATAAAAAAACTTTCAATTATTCAAACATTAAGTAATTATTTATTACATTAAATTATTGACCCATCCATCTATCCTATTTTCTTGTTTTTGGCGAAAAGAAAACATCCAAAGAGCCACTGTATTGTGCATTGCGTACCACCACACCCTCCACATAAAATGGTTCGTTCCCTCCTCCAAACCATGCGCGAACCGTACTTGCTAGCAGTGAATTGCGAGTGAGGAGTGTGGATGGGGCATAAAGGATATCTCCGCTTACTAAAGACAACTCTTGTTTCCTAAAATGAAAAGAAAAAATAGAAGAGAGAAAAGAAAGGGTGACAGTATGTTAGAACATTTTTCAAAAAGGAAGGTGGGTGGAGGAAATCTACCTGTTATCTTAGTCCATTGTGAAATAGGCTACTTTTGCACCCCTAACGTTAGTTACTTAATATCTTCAAAGAAAATTCTGAGTGTTTACATTTCGTTCCTCTTTTAGCTGACATTTAATCAATGCAGGCAAACTTTTAGCAAACTATTGATACTAAATCAGTTGTTCCTGCCCCTGCCTGCTGCCAGGCCCAACGGATGCAACTTCAGGCTCATCAGCCCTCTGTCCATCCCCATAACCTTGAACCAGCCCTACTCCCAACTGAAAGAGGTGAGCAGCATTGTGCTGAATGTAATGTCAGTTAGCATAATTGCAGGGGGCCCGTGAGATTTTTTAAAAATTATTATGAAAAAAAGAATCCTTTTCAATAAGAATTCAAACCTATAACATTCTATAGATGATGTTAATTTATTTAATTGAAGAGGTTTATGTATACTTAAGTTATATTTATTTTAAGCTATTCATTAATGTTGAGATTTTTCCAGTCAAGACCATTAAAAACATTTAGACTATTAAAGATGGCTTTTAGCATATTTCTTATCAGTCTTCCACTGTTGAAGCTTTCTTATAGCATATTTCTTATCAGTCTTCCATCAAATAGTGAATTCCACTTATAAGAGCTCAAGGTGCCTTCGGCTTTGTAGCTTGTTGGCAACAGCTCCTTGACTCGTGTGCATGCTAATATAATGTAAAGACTTCCACAAGACTCCACATAGTTATGAATAATAAAATGTACTGGCTTTATTACGTTTGCTTTAACGGAGTACATTAAATAAATCTTCTTAGATAAAGTAATTTCTACATACAACTTAAGCAACTACGGATAGAAAACTGTTTTGCTCCACCGTCCAAAACCCCGGACACCCACTTCATTACAGCAGAACACACAGCTGTTAAGTCCAATCACCACCTGTCTTAAAGTGACGGTAACAAAATAAGAAAGATACACAATGACAATCCGTCCCATGCATATACAATGTACATCAATCATAGTCTCCTACCATTGTAGTAAAATGTCAGAAATTACGATAAAAATAATTGAACAACAATTTATGCCCAGTGTTTAGTATATGGTAGTGATACTATTCTCTGTGCACTCAAACCCTATATTAAACAACTGCACACCTCTAAAGGTGCTTTGGCTCCCACACCACTGTATGCATCGTGTCAATCCCTCCAACCACCGCGCATCTGGGTGGGGCCCAATATGATATATTTTCAGGGGGCCCAAAATCTCTGGCCGCGCCACTGGGTCTACCATAAATGCACGATAGACTTTAAATTACGTTTTTCAATGTAGACTAAATCAGAGAGTTTTCTCAGAAAGCAGTTCTCCACTCCACGAAAAAATCTTAAACGCATTATTCTGGCGATGGGGTTAGAAAACGTGGGCTAAACCTTGCGGTCTCGGGGTAAACGTTGGAACAGCTGAAGTGGCATTCAAGTAGTATCGGTTTTCAGTTATTCTTCCCACAAAAGTTATCTTTCGGCAATATAACGCAACACTATCAGCTCTTTGTTCACGAAAGAAGACAGGGAGGAAAAGAAACCATTCAACTTTTACTTTACTTACCAATGTGGCGTTCTCTCTTCCAAATACTCCAGCCATGTAACTATCCATTCATGAAATTAAATCGCACACTTTAGGTTCCTCCTTACCCAGGAATATGCACAAACGTTAATGGTTTGTAAGAGTGGCATTACAATATAAGGGGATGTGCAACAGAAGTAATTTCCTGGCCAGTGATAAA
>JACXGI010001333.1:80076-96394 GCA_016801175.1 Esox masquinongy
CAGCATGACAAAAGAGTTGAAAAGAAAAGCTTTGAGTGAGGAAAAGAAGGGTTCAATTCTGGCTTTACTGGCAGAGGGATACAGTGAGCGTCAGGTTGCTTCCATCCTGAAAATTTCAAAGATGGCGGTTCATAAGAACAAGGTCAAGCAACAGACATTGGGGACAACAAAGCTACAGACTGGCAGAGGGCGAAAACGAATTGTCCACTGACCGAGATGACCGTCAACTCATTCGAATGTCACTCAACAACCATAGGATGACATCAACTGACCTACAAAAAGAATGGCAAACAAGCAGCTGGGGTGAAGTGCATGGCGAGGATGGTTCAAACAGGCTCCTAGGGGCAGGGCCCATTGAAAACCTCCGGAATTAGATCAAGATGAAGATTGCGGAAGCCCTGAACCTCAAGTAGTAAAAAAAAAAATTGGACCCAGAGACTAAGTTTATCTCGTTTGAATGACTTAGTATCTCGTTTGAATGACTTAGTATCTCGTTTGAACGACTTAGTATCTCGTTTGAACGACTTAGTATCTCGTTTGAACGACTTACTATCTTGTTTGAACTACTTAGCCAAAAAAATTCATCCAGAGATAATAAGCTGGTCTACGCAGATTAGTAACCACTGTATTTACGTAACACAAATCCCTATAGAAATAGGTTTGTAATGGCCATTTGATTGTTTTGTAGGCTAGTTCACACTAATCAGGAATGAATGCATATATAGGCCTATATATAGGTATAAGTAACCCATCCATCATCACCAGTTCATCCAGAGATAATAGGCTGGTCTACGCAGATTAATAACCATTGTTTTAACCTAACACAAATTCCTATAGAAATAGGTTTGTAATGGCCATTTGATTGTTTTGTAGGCTAGTTCACACTAATCAGGAATGAATGCATATATAGGCCTATGCATTAATTCCTGATTACACTAAAAATATTTTCCCTCTGGTGCTCTGAAACGGACGTAAAAAGCATATTCACCACACGTGTGTGCTGGTTAACACATTTCACTTGCTCTGATAGTCTACCGTTAGCTAGCTACCATAAACGTGCTTAAAATGTCTAAAGCGAAACGTTCTAAAGTGTGGCTGCATTTCAGACGAAAGGATTCCGACACCGGAACGTGCAACAAATGTTTTCAAAGAATTTCGTGTAAAGGGAGAAACACGTCGATACCCATCCTAGTTATTTGTCATGTGTGGTGCTTTACTTTAGCTTGACATGAACACGTTTATCATATCGTCCATTTAATTTAACACAATGTTTTATGTCTTTTATTCTGAAAGTTTAGCAGACCCCTAACATTTGTGTAAATTCTTCACTATCTCTTCAGGCTGTGACATAATGTTTGCAGGTGCGGGCGGGAGTGGATACACTCGTGGCGGGTGCGGGCGGGAGTGGAACACGTGGGAGCGGGCGGTAATGGTCCGAAATTCAGCGGGAGCGGGATTAAGAAAACAGTCCCGCGCAGGGCTCTACTATGTACCCTGTGTACCTTTGACAAAGGATGATGCTCTGGCCCCTATGTTTGTTCCAGTCTTTAATCCTGGTCAGGGGTGACAGAACTAAGCACACCTAGCATGTATAGGTGCACATATACAAGCACACAGCCTGTAGAAATGGACACCATTTCTAGGTCTGAGGCTCTACATTTCTTCCGACACCTCATGGCAAACAGCTTCCTATTGGCAGATTTCCACATGCTGTCTACTTGACAGTCCCATCCCAAGTTATTTTGGATGATGACCCTTACAACTCTGTCACAGACTTCAGGGGAATTCTGGTTGATGGAATGAATCAAAAAGGTAGGTGGATGCCTCATGTGGGTGACATGGATGAAGTTACTTTTTTTTCGCAATTCAGTTTCATTCTGTGCTCTTCTACCAGAAGAGCACATTTCTGTTCAAGAGTACATGGGAGTTGAGGTGTCCATGACTCAGGCAGATTCATGTCATCCACATCTTTCCAGTGTTTTGCTTTATCCTGGAGAGCACTGTACATTGGCCCAAGTATGTCACTCCACTGATTGGGTATTCCTGGACAGAAAAATGTCCCTGATAACACACCTTATGGTGGCAATCAGTCATGAAACTGCTGACCCATGGGATCAAGCCTGGTCCTACTCCAAAGTCAAGGAGGCACTGCACTGGTGTTGCATGGTCCACAGCGTTGGATATCGAAGCAGAATTGGTTTTAATCAGTGTACACACTGGGCCAGGAACATCAGAGGCTTTATACATAGAATCCATAAGACTGAGCAGTTAATGAGCTGTGGAACAGCACTGTCGACAGCAAAACTCTATTGGGTCCAGTTTTTGCATAGTCTCTCAGGATCTAGTCTCTATAAAAGCCTGTAGTGGCATAATTACACATTCTCCATTTATTCCTTAGTAATTTGTTCCTCTGTCATTTCTGTTAAGTATAGGATCTTTTTTGCCAGAACTGCGTAAGCGGAACTGGCCAAGAAGAGCGAATATCTCTTACTGAGTGAGTGGGTGAGTGACTGACTGACTGATTACCCATTGATTACCCGATAACGTAATGGTTAGAGATGTGGACTGCCATGTAGGCGACCTGCATTCGATCCCCGCCACTGAGAAAAGAAATTAGGCATTACAATGTGTTCAGGATAGACTAAAACTTTGCTGACTACAAGCTTCAGTAGCTACATTATAGTAAGCCTAAAATGAAACCGTTTACGGTTATATTGCGATAGACGAACTGCACAGACAAGGAACATATTGCTTTCAGTTTACATAGCGTAGTGGTGGGCTATTCGACTGTCATTGTTTTCTAAAGAATCAAACCAGCCATGGAGTGATTGGAGTCATTGTTTTCATTATAGGTACTGTATAGATCGACTAAAACTTCACTAGCTACAAGCTTCAGTAGCTACATTATAGTAAGCCTAAAGTAAAACTGTTTATGGTTATATTGCGATGGACGAACAGCACCGACAATGAACACATTCCCCTCGATTTCGATTTACATAGCAGAGTTCACATAGCATAGTGGAACCAGCCATGGTGTGATTGAAGTCATTGTTTTCATTACTGTATAGCTATTAGCTAGCTATCTACAGTAATCTCTTGCTAATTTAACATGTTGAATGTAGTGTAGCAACCCTGTTATACCTGTTGATGGTTTGGATGTTAGCTAATGTAGGGAACTAGTTTCAAGATCCGTGGAGTTTCGACTAATTCGTTTAACAATGCAGAAGTAAACAGACACCACATCTCTATACACGTATCACGTGCAACAATAGTGCTTAAAGACACCGTCTGCCACATAGAAAACCGCAGATCAAATCCAGCCAGGGGTAACAACATTCATCCCTTCTAATCACGGGCCTGTAGAACTAGGCTTGCCTGGTTCCTTTTTCTTGTTTTTGCCGGACCGCGTAAGCGGAGCCGGCCAAGAAGAGCGAATGTCACTGACCGACCGACCGACCAACCCCTTGTTAAATAGCGTCGTGGTTAGAGAAGCGGACTTGTGAACTTTAGGTCCCGAGTTCATATCTCCTCGCAGGCGAAGCGAAGTACGCATTATGAATTATTCCGTATAGACGAATACTTCGCTGGCTAAAACCTTCAGTATCTACATTATCGTAAGCCTGAAAAAAAAAAGTTTGCGGTTATATTGCGACTGTTTCTGGTCGATTTTCGAAGTACGCATTTGTGCATGCGTTTTGGGTCAGGTAGACAAACACATTTGCTGGCTACAACATACAGTAGTTCCGTTATAGTAACTACTTAACTTAAGCCTTAACTTAAACTGTATACGGTTATATTGCGACTGTTTCTGGCATGGAAAAGTTGCCTGGTTTCTTATTTCAAAACAACCACCTGCTGCAATAATGAGACAATTAAAGGTACAGAGTCCAGAAATATCTGCTTGTCCCTGTCTTTGTCCATCTGACATGCATATGACTCGGATTATGTTTTATAGACTCTGGACACATCCCATATGCATTTATTATTTATTACAATTTGTACTCTTAAAAGATTCACCCAGCACAGCCAGAAGAGGACTGGCCACCCTTCAAAGCCTGGTTCCTCTCTAGGTTTCTTCCTAGGTTTCGACCCTATTAGGGCGTTTTTCCAAGCCAGTGTGTATCAACCCTGTTGTTGCTTTCTCTTTGAGGTTTCAGGCTGGGTGTTTGTAAAACTGTGGCACTTTGTGACAACTGCTGAGGTAAAAAGGGCTTTATAAAATAAATTTCTTTGAATGACTGTTCTGTTGTGGCAGTGTGGTGGCGGCACAGTTCTTCAGGGTTTTAACTGTTTTTCAGAATTTGAAAGGAAATCCATTACAGGTAAATAGCTTATTTACATATTAGTCTGCTTTTGCTCTTTTGATAGGTTTCATACATCGGTCTTAAATTTCAGTCCAATCTAGAAGTTGTTTTTCTAGCCTGTGCCCATGCCACATTTCTTTTATGAATAACATCAGATGTGGATTTGTTGTTGGATTTTATACTCATTTAAGGGGCATGCTTATCTGCTTTGGAGTTAAAAACACTAGTGAAATACAGTAGCTCTATTTCGGCCACTGGAATAGCTGAAATGAATTAAAGATCACCTTGGTAGAGGTCTTGTAAAAAACGCTTGTTCACTAAAATTTCAACCACTTAATTTAGTAATAAAATGTGGTTTGGCCTTTGGAATTCTGACATCATCAGTAAGTGATGGGAAATTAGCACCACAAAATGCAATGCATAGGGATGAATTGTTTCACAACAGCACATGGTAACATTTAAACATCTCCCATATCTTTTCTCCCAGAATTCATGTTGATTATGGAACTGGAAAAGGAACCAAGCAAGCCTAGTTCAGCTGACCCGCAATTAAATGTGATTGTCCTCACTGAATTCAAACCCAGGTCTCCTACATGAGTGGCTACGTCTTTAACCACTACACCACAGGGCTGTACATTCACCCAGTTGCTAGACACCATTAATCATTGCGTTAAAATGACTAACATTTCTTATTAAGTTTACCGCCACCACAAGTAGCATCTATGAACTGTATGGCTTTTGCCACTGGCTGTTTTAAGAGCTTATTAGCCAGTATTTGGCTTACTAGTATCTACTAACTTACTACTTGGAATAGTAATAAGAATTGAGCAATTGCTAGTGAGACTGAAGATGAACTTTTCCCTGCCAAAGCTATTTCATTTCATGGCACAAAAACAGTTGTTTTTCATTCGTGAATGACATTGATACAATAACTATCAATATAGGTGACGATAACTGACTTTCTCGTCAAGGGAAAAGACGAGAGAATTGTGGAAACCCCTACTCTTTTACTGCCCAAGGGGATTTGATCTAGCCTATATTACCCCCAAAAGCATGCACGGATGCCTATTTCGAAAATCTACCAGAAATAGTTGCAATACTGTATAACCGTAAACAGTTTTACTTTAGGCTTACTATAACATAGTTACTGAATGTTGTAGCCAGCTATGTTTTTGTGTTTGTCTAAGTTTTTGTCTATAGACAGCATTTTGTCTATCTGGAACAAATCCTAATGCATAATCTGTTTTGACTGTGAGGAGATTTCGAACGCAGGACCTATAGTTTGCTGATCTGCTTCTCTTACCACTACGCTATTTAACAAGGGCTATTCAGTCAGTCCAGTCAGTCAGTCAGTCACTGACATTCGCTCTTCTTGGCCGGCACTGCTTGCGCGGTCTTTCAGAAATATTGAAATTACTGGAATTTTTTTTGTAATATTGCCTCTTGCTTACTTTAGATTATGCTTTTCTTTTTGAAGTACTACTGCTCCAGCATTTTTATCCATAATCCAGAAAGAAAATACTACAACACTATAAATGTTACTGTAACTTATTTGATCAATGCCAAGCTAAGTTAGATGAATCTGACAGTTGTCAGTCTCACAATTTTTAAACAGCAAATTTATTTTGATTGGACAAAATATACATATCAGAATGCTTTCATTGGTTTAACAAAAAAAATCCATTCATTTTTTTCTTTAAATATAACAGTGACCTACAATATTCTTCCAGAATAATTTCTGAAAATTTCCCTGGTGTTAGGAAATGTAGTAATTATTTCAAATCCTAATGATTTCAACCATTGTTATAGCATAAATGTTGTGAAAATGTGTTTTTGTAGGTCATACCAAGTTAAATATTAAAAATTACATTTACATGAAGTAATTTAGCAAATGCCATGTTTTATGTAAATGAACTTAAAAGTGAGGTTGAGAACAATCATACCATACGTCTACAACAACAACACCTACTTGCTCTAAATATCAATAATCATAAGCAATATATATTAATGATGATTATTATTATTAGCTCACATTCGTGGAAATATCGAATATAAATATACTGTATATAATATATACTAATATAATAATTAAATAATATTAAGTAGATCTAATATCTAACACACGCTGGTAGTTAGAGGCTATATAGTGTTATGGGTTGAGGTGGTGCTGAGGGGCCCTGGTATGGGTTGTGGTGGAGCCCTGGTAGTCAGGGGGCATTTGATGGGTTGAAGGGACTACATGTTCAAGCGCTATCTGTCTATCTACATTTTGATTTCACAGTAGATTGTCCCAGGGGTATCGGACCAGTAGGGTCCTCAGTAGTAGAATCCGGCCTTGTAGCACGAGTCCACCAATGCTCAGAGGCCCCTGGGCGCAGGCCACATTTGCCCGGTCCATAATCCAGCCCTGGCTGACGCAATCAGTTCCTCAAAAATGCAGGTCGTCTTGGCCTGCCTCCTGGCCAGAGCCTGTATGAAATTACATGAGACAAATTAACAATGTCAAACAGGATTAAAAAAAATCATACCCTAGTCATGAGATTTGCACATACTGTCCAAATTATTCAAGACACTTAAAATGTAAAAAATTGGTTGTGACACACAAAGTACCTACTGTGTCCCAGGGCACAATTAGGACTTTTACTTTAAACAGTAACGTAACTGAATTTGGAATGATTGGTTCAGAAATGATCACAGTCACACCTTGTCCATAGATTTTCTGGGTAATGAAACCAGTAATTTTGTTTTGGAAAATATCCTATGGAAATAAATATTCACAAAAAAACATAATATAAAGTATAATTTTTTTAAATATATAATCTCTGGAAAACCCCAAAATACTTTTATTCAAATGTAAAAAATAATGCCTTGCAACGCCTTGTTGCTCATTCAAGGTTGTCTAAATATGGTTTACAGCTGAATCTGTGAAGTCAGTGTGGTGTTTTTGCAATTATTCAATTTATTCAAACTTTCAGTTTTAAAGATGTTACAGTGTCAGGCTGTCTTCATGATATTACTCACCTTTAAAATTGGCCTTGTTGTACTCCCAGTAGAGCAAGGCTAAGTTGACTGTTCTTCCTAAGATACAGATAGACAAAAACACACATTTAAGCCTGTGCCTGATACTTGCACTGATTTGTGTAACATTTGAAAATACTAACCATCAAACAGCCTATTGATTTGCTTGGTTGGACTTTCATTAACATTCATTTTAAAATCACATGCAGTTACAATAATGTCTTCACCTTTGTTGTGACTTTAGTTTTTTCTCTGCATCTGCAGTAGTATGTAGATCCTCAACAGCAGGCTTGAAATTAACAAATTATCAGGATTTTAATCTAGCCAGTGGTAAAATTGGGTTTTGGAAGGAGGTGGGGGCTGACCTTTAGAGTAAAGGATTGCATAGAAGTAGTAAATGTAGGGTATATTTTGTCAGAATGGTGATTTATGACCCTAGAGGGCGGGGCTTCCAGATTGATGTGACAGGTGGGCGGGACATCCGGTTTGCTGGGCGGGACTTCCTGTATGACATGCGTTAGGGCGGGACTTCCGGAATGACGTATGCATGTCCGGTGACTTTGTGATTTATGATTGCATTGATGTGTCCATGTTTGATGTTTTACAACGACTGATAAGCACCCCGGACGAGTGTTATAACAGGTGGGTTATGTTATATAATAGGTGTTTGATGTTTAACAAATGGGTCTTAGGGTTCCGGAATGTTAAATTCCCAGGCAATAAATAAGTGTTGTGTCAGCGGCAAGATGTTTGGTGTTCAACAAAAGGGTGCCAGGGTCCAGCGATGCTATAACCCCCCGGTATTTCATGTTCCAACAATTGGTGCAACAGATGTCACACAACAGGTATAAACTTCCATGTTTACAATGGGGATGTAGCATGGTGTTTTTCCACAAGCATGGAATTATGTATGGGAAACTTGTAAGATAAAGAGGGGTTCGGGGCCTACGATTTGGAGAGTTTCTGCCCATTTTTATTTTAACAAGAGATGGGCCTTATGATCAGATCTGCCCTTGTAACCATTAGTACAAATTGTAGTATATGCAGTAGTATATGCATACACTACACTGAGACTTTTAAAACTAGAAAAAGCAGTACATGGAGAAAAAGATTTGAAGGTACTGGAACGTATCCCAGCATGCACTGGGTGGAAAGCAACATCACAGAGCTAACACACACAAATTCAAACCTAAGGGCAATTTGGAGTCCACAATTAATTGAATGTGTGTGTCTTTGTGCATAGAAATCAGAGTCCCTGGAAGAAACACAAGGAGAACATGTAAGGAACACCCAGAAAGGACCAGGGTTGAAGTTTAACCAAGGTCCTTCTTGCTGTCAGGTGACCACTGAACCATCATGGTGCTGCAAGCACTAAAACACGTGCCATTCAAGTGCTACATTACTAGTGTTGAAATGAATGATAATGCATACATTGTCAAGCTGCACAATTGTGTTGAATTGACCATACTGGTCAGACAGCAAGGCCAGGGTTCATGGCGGAACTCTGGAGCTCTAGCTTAGGGCCAATCCATACAAATGTACTTTTTGCTTACATCAATAACTAAAATACATTAACGACTGACACTGTCTACAGTGAGAAGTTCTACATTTTTTTATTTACACTGTCCCATAACAGGGACGGCTAATGGTCTAACCACCACAGTCAACACCTTGGACCTGGCTGGTCCAGAGCTATGCAGAACAATAAAGACAAGATGAGGGGGAATGGGCTTTGCAATGGACTGATTCACTCCATGCAGTTAAATAAAAGTCTGAAGACAAATGTTGTAACATGTATGGAATTATAGCAATGTTGGCAGATAAGCGTTACTCTGGGCAGAGGCTTATCCATAAACTAACAGGTAGTGCAACACTGCGACACAGTAAAGGGAAAAAAATCATTGTCATGTGTGCCCAGTTGGCATTTTGGCATAAGAGTTGTTTTAAAGGAGAGGTCAAGGATTTGTTAAAATGCAGGAGGGTCATTCTGTGGGCCATATGAATGTAACTGAAATGTCACCATTATGTCAATCCAGTCATTAGCTTTTCATATAGGCCTACATACAGTATGTCATATGAATACATAAGCAGTGTTTGCTCTGCAGCTGTTTTGTAGCAGTGGTGGCTGTAACATTTTTGTTGATCGCTCCATCTCCATTGCTTTCAGTCCTCATTTTGGTTCTTGTTCAGGTGATGGCACTAAAACAATTTTATACTTTTTTAAATAACTTCTAAACACTAGGCATATACTTGACTGTGCTCGTGTTGAGGCCAACCAAGGAAATAATAATAATAATCTAAAAATAATAATCTACCACTGCTGAGTAGGCTAAATTTAGAGGAAACAATACATATGGATGAGTGTGTTGGAGTTCTTATGGAACAACATACTGAGAGACAGATGGATTTATACTGCTAGACCTGCATATGAATGGAATGACCAACCATCACCCCTCCCGGCGGGCCTTAAAAACTTACTAAGTGGGAAAATACAGCTCTAGAAAAAATTAAGAGACCACTGCACCTTTTTCTTTCCTTTCTAAAAAAAGTTGAGAAGGAAAGTTTTGAGTGAGGAACAGAAGCGTTCAATTTGCAGTGGTCTCTTAATTTTAACCGTTCTGTTCCTCACTCAAAACCTTCCTTTTTGACTTTTTTGGAAAGGGAAGAAAAAGGTGCAGTGGTCTCTTAATTTTTTCTGGAGCTGTATATATGTATGTGGTATATACTGAACCGCGAGTGTATGTCTATAGGTATTAACAGGCCCGCCGATAAGGGGGGACAAATGGGTCTGTTGTCCCGGGCCCAGGGTAGGGGGGGGCCCAGAACTGACATTGGGTTGACATTAAAGGGCCCATCTAAGATTATCTCGTCCCGGGCCCAGGCAAGACTGTCAGCTGGCCTGGGTATTAATAAAACTTTACCATACATTACATTTTTATTCATACACTGCAATGAAAACACTATTTTTCACCAATTAATTATATATAACAGCCTACAAATAGATCTAAATACACAATATATATATATTTTTTAAACAAGTCCTCTTTTCCTATAGTTGGTGTGTTACCACGCTGAAACAATTGCTATTGGCTGTCTCATTGTGTTGCATTGATTGGTTAATCTGACTGTCTACCAATCGGCTGCCAATGACAACTGTGCGCGCCCCTCACCAGTCAAGTTTGAAAATGTCTGTTTGAGTGGGTGTGCTGCTGGCGGTCTACTCGGTCGGTCCACTAGTAATAGCTGTAAACTAGATTATTTTACACCTGCTAAATTCTTATTTTGAGCAAACTTGGGTTGTGGGATGTCAACAGAGAACAAAAGACTGGTTTTTGGGTTGTTTTCGTATTTGGGGTTTTAAGCAGGGACGTCGCTATTTTAGGAGAGCTTCAGCCCTCCTAAAATATTCATTAGTCCCCCTAAATAAATCAATATGTAAATCAATATTTCTTTTGTTCGTCAACCATTCCATCGCATCTTAAACGTTTTACCGGGCGGGCACTACGACCCGGGGAGATTGCTGCTGCAGAGGCTGCTGCACGCGCTAGTGACTGTTTAATTTAAAGCCCATCATACATCTAAAAGCGGCGGGATGCCTCCGCTGCTCCGAAATGGACGCTTGAGGGCTTGTTGGTCCAAAACTTTTACGTTCAAGTCTCCACCACAAATTCTATAGAAATTGTATAGAATCGTGTTCATTTGGCAGCATGTTCGGTTTATGTTTGGAAAATAAGTCGCTCATCCGAAGCAAGCTCCCTTCTGTAAATAGAAGCTAACGTCTCCATGTTATTGGCCATTTCCTGCGGTCAAAAAACTAAGTCCTCTCAAGTTGAAAATGCACTAGAAAACAGTGGTATGTTTTGTTAATAAATATTATTATTATTATTAAACCTTTATTTCAAGAATGAACACAGACAGAGACCAAGGTCTCTTTTACAGCTGGGCCCTGCATATACATGTTTACACATAGAATTTAGGTACAATGATAAAAAAAACACCAAGTACAGAAAAAAAGACACAGAGAACAGACAAAGCAAGATGTTCATAGATGACAAAGTACATTACATTAAACAGTGGTGTTATTCCTTCAGTGGCCAGAGGTTTTTTTTAGTGGATATTGGGCCTGGCGAGTGCAGCGCTGTATGGAGCCAAATTAAGCTCAAATGTATTGACTGTAAGAAAAGAAAAACGTAACTGAAATATTTCATAGTATGAAAAAACTAAATTCAATCGTATGAAAAAAATAGATTCAAGCGTGGAAATAGTGTATTCTAAGATCATTAAATGGATTTTCGCGTCCGATATTAAAATGTCTTCGTTCAAACACGTTTTTTCCACGTTCGCTTCTTCTTACGATTACAATTTCTTCCCACCTTCGTTCGAATCATGTTTTTTCAAAACAAAGTTTTGAGCCCCTATTGGCGTGGAGGCGGGGCTTTATCTGGGCATTGAATTCTTGCAACCGATTAGCCATGAATCACACCATTATAAGGTGAAAATCATAGCCTTTCCATGCACTGCTTTCCCATTGCAATCTTTGGAGAGAAGTTTAAGAATTGTAAATTCTTAAAATCCATTCAACGAAAGTGCAAATGCTCTTTTGTGGTTGTTTCAATCCAATTCATTAATTCGTCACGTATGCAATATTTTGTTATTGTATAGCTTTTACAGTTGAAACTGTTCATCTTTGGCAGAGAGACGCATGTGTTGTTCTGAGTGAAACACTCTTGTTGCTTCATTCCAATTCATTCAGTACGAACACAATAGAATGTATTTCTGTATTTGATAATACAATTTGATGTACAGTAAAATAGTAGGCCCTACTTTGTTATGCATTGTGTGGTTAGGTGGTGGGTGTGTGTGCGCTGGGGAGGGACACCCTGACTGTCCCGTATTTCACCCTACTGAGTCTGGTCACTCTAGACAAACAAGTTTGCAAAGACACAAAGAGCGTGTTGTTTTTGTCTCACGGACAGTGAAGTCCAGCCCAGACTTTGATATAAACTACAGTGGTGAGTTCTGTAACTAACACCCGTAATAAACCTAAGTGTGCAATGATAAGTAGCGGTTTAAGTGTGGATGCCGTAGTGCGCATGTAGATATCCCTATAATCTACACAGCTTAAAAAAATGAAGGGAACACTTAAATCAAACATCGGGTCTCGATGAAGGAAATATATAAAAGATCAAAACCTTTACTGTACATTGTGTAATTTGTCTAGAATAAAATGACTTAACAGTCGATGGAAACCAAAATCACCAACCGATTGAGGGCTCGATTCAAATTCACACCACAAATCAAAGTAAACTATTGAAATCAAAGGCAGTACCAACTTGCATAAATTTAATCACAGCAACTCATAATATGACTCAGTACTGTGTATGGCCCCATGTGCCTGTATGCACTCCCGACAACATCTGGGCATGGTCCTGTTGAGATGGCAGATGGTGTCCTTGGGGCTCTCCTCCCAGACCTGGATCAGGGCATCAGTGAGCTCCTAGACAGTCTGTGGTGCTACTTGGCGGTGTCGGATACACCGATACATAATGGCCCAGAGGTTCTCAGTTGGATTCAGGTCTGGGGAACATGAGGGCCAGTCAATGGCATTAATGCCTTCGTCTTCCAGGAACTGCCTACACTCTGGCCACATGAGGCAGGGCACTGTCCTGCACCAGGAGGAAACCAGGGCCCACTGCACCAGCGACAATGGGTCTGAGGATTTCATCCCGGTACCTAACAGCAGTCAGGGCAGTTGGCTAGCACATGGAGGTCTGTGTGACCCTCCAAGGAAATGCCTTCCCAGACCATCACTGACTCACTGCCAAACCAGTCATGCTGGATCATGTTGCAGGCAGCATAACGTTCATCATGGCGTCCCCAGACTCCTTCACATCAGTCAGAAGTGCTCAGTGTGAACCTGCTCTCATCTCTGTGGAGAACGGGGAGCCAATGGCGGACTTGCCAATTCTGGTGTTCTCTGGCGAATGCCAATCTAACTGCACGGTGCTGGGCTGTGAACACAGATCCCACTAGAGGACGTTGGGCCCTCATGCCACCCTCATGGAGTCTGTTTCTGACAGTTTGGTCAGAAACATGCACAGCAGCAGCCCACTGGAGGTCATTTTGTAGGGCTCTGGCAGTGCTCCCCCTGTTCTTCCTCGCACAGCGAAGCAGATACTGGTCCTGCTACTGGGTTGATGCCCTTCTACGGCCCTGCCCAGCTCTCCTTGTGTAACAGCCCGTCTCCTGGTTTCTCCTCAATGCTCTTGAAACTGTACTGGGAGACACAGCAAACCATCTTGCGACGGCACGTATGCATGTGCCATCCTGTAGGAGCTGGACTACCTGTGCAACCTAAATGGGCTGCAGGTACCGCCTCATGCTACCAGTAGTGACAAGGACACTAGCAAAACGTAAAACTAGAGAAGAATCAGGAAGGATAAAGAGAGAGCAATTGTCTGTGGTCACCACCTGCAAAACCATTGCCTTTTTTGGGTTGTCTTGCTGTTGCCTCTCCAGTGCCCCTGTTGTCACTTTCATTTGCATCAAAACAGGTGACATTGATGCACAATTGCTTATGCGTCTGGACAGATTGATATCCATGAAGTTTAACTGACTTGGTGTTACTGTCATGTCCATCAATGAGATTAACCCAGGTTATAAAAAATCTACTTTTTTGTTTTACACATTTTTCATTAAACTACACAGAAATATATGATACGACTTATGCTTGTTTTGGAGAGATTTTATATTTGGCCCAAACCTGTTATGTTTGTGAAGCTGCCTGTTTCTTTCTGAGTTATTTTTACATTTTCCAAAAGTAGTACAGTATCTGCTAATGATAAGAAACTTGCTTACATCTATTAGATCAAGCATTGGAATAAGGTTTACGGGGGAAAACAGGCACCAAATGAGACAAGTCCATCACTAGTAAGCATCAATTGCAGTACATAAGACAATATATTTTAACCACTGTTTCTAAACCTTACACTGAGATTAAATTATGTAGTATTCAATATGATATCTTAAGTACATTTGTAAGACATTTCCCCCACTGGGAAAACAGTGAAAATCTTGTAGATGTATCCATTTATTTTGTATTTCTTTTGTATGTTTTCAGTTGAGGATATTTCACAGTAATCTTAAAGCTAATATTTTATGAGAATTTGAAGAAACTTCTACTGATAACCAGTACAGTAGTTTAAATATTCAATGTTGTATTTCATTCAAGGTTTGTACTGTAATTCTACAAAACCTGAATCATAAAATATTGTATTCAGATTGTACTTCTACAGGTTTTTACATTACTTTACATATTTAAACATTAAATCTAAACCAATCAAGTTTGAGATGATTTTAATGTTTTATGCAGTATTTTAGAGACTTTATTTTGACTTAATATGACTTAACATCCTCAAGATAGCAATCTTGAGCATGTGTTGACGCTTTATTGAAGATGTTTGTTCAAAATAATTCAGGAGGAATCTGTAAAATAACAGTCTTTCCCTGCTGAACCTAAAGTGCCGTCTATTGAAGGTGTTTGGTCATAATAATTTAGGAAATATCTGTAAAATAAGTGTTTCTCTGCAAAACTTTAATGAAATTTTCTGAAAATGTATTGTTTTTGCACTTTATTTGAATTAGGATATTTTACTTTAATTTTACGTTTTTGGTTTGGTAGGCATAGCTTCCAGTCATTTGACAGTTTTTTTTATTTAAAAAAATTACAGTGTAGGTACTCACCATCACTGACCGGGAACCCCCCACAAGCCTTGTCATTTCAGAGATGCTCTGACACAGTCATCTGGCCATAACAATTTGGCCCTTGTCAAAGTCGCTCAGGTCTTTACTCCTGCCCATTTCTCCTACATCCAACACGTTGATTATGAGAAATGATTGTTCGACTACCATCTAATTTACTCAAACCTTGATATGTGCCCTTGTTAGGAGATGATCAATATTATTCACTTCATCTGTGAGTGGTCATAATGTTTAGGCTTATCAGTATATACAGTGGGGCAAAAAAGTATTTAGTCAGCCACCAATTGTGCAAGTTCTTCCTCTTAAAAAGATGAGAGAGGCCTGTAATTTTCATCATAGGTACACTTCAACTATGAGAGACAAAAAAAAATAATCCAGAAAAAAAATCCAGAAAATCACATTGTAGGATTTTTAATTAATTTATTGGTAAATTATGGTGGAAAATAAGTATTTGATCAATAACAAAAGTTAATCTCAATACTTTGTTATATACCCTTTGTTGGCAATGACAGAGGTCAAACGTTTTCTGTAAGTCTTCACAAGGTTTTCACACACTATTGCTGGTATTTTGGCCCATTCCTCCATGCAGATCTCCTCCAGAGCAGTGATGTTTTGGGGCTGTCACTGGGCAACAAGGACTTTCAACTCCCTCCAAAGATTTTCTATGGGGTTGAGATCTGGTGACTGGCTAGGCCACTCCAGGACCTTGAAATGCTTCTTACGAAGCCACTCCTTTGTTGCCCGGATGGTGTGTTTGGGATCATTGTCATGCTGAAAGACCCGGCCACGTTTCATCTTCAATGCCCTTGCTGATGGAAGGAGGTTTTCACTCAAAATCTCAATACATGGCCCCATTCATTCTTTCCTTTACACGGATCAGTCGTCCTGGTCCCTTTGCAGAAAAACAGCCCCAAAGCATGATGTTTCCACCCCCATGCTTCACAGTAGGTATGGTGTTCTTTGGATGCAACTCAGCATTCTTTCTCCTCCAAACACGACGAGTTGAGTTTTTACCAAAAAGTTCTATTTTGGTTTAATCTGACCATATGACATTCTCCCAATCCTCTTCTGGATCATCCAAATGCTCTCTAGCAAACCTCAGACGGGCCTGGACATGTACTGGCTTAAGCAGGGGGACACGTCTGGCACTGCAGGATTTGAGTCCCTGGCGGCGTAGTGTGTTACTGATGGTAGCCTTTGTTACTTTGGTCCCAGCTCTCTGCAGGTCATTCACT
>JACXGI010001334.1:0-17686 GCA_016801175.1 Esox masquinongy
TCTAATTTTCTGAGATACTGAATTTGGGGTTTTTATTAGTTGTCAGTTATAATCATCAAAATTAAAAGGAATAAACACTTGAAATATATCAGTCTGTTTGGAATGAATGTATACATTATACAAGTTTCACTTTTTGAATGGAATTACTGAAATAAATCAACTTTTTGATGATATTCTAATTATATGACCAGCACCTGTACATCCAGGGCCGGTTTCGCAGACACATCTTAAACCTAGTCTAGGACTAAAAAAACAAACACAATGGAGTTTTCTATTGAACTAGATTTTTTAGTCCTAGATTAGGCTTAATCCGTGTCTATGAAACCGGCCCCTAGTGCACACTAACCGGGTTTAGTTAACTAGTAACAGAGATGAAGAGAAAGTATGAGACATAAATGTAATGGTCAACGTATGAAGAGGAGGAACACTTCCGCGCTCTACGCTCAGCAGACATCCGACCAATTGCGTTGTCGTTTTTAGCATGCGTCAGGTAGTTGCTTGCTAATCGTAACGAAATCCTTTTTAGAACTCTACATAATAATGGCACAATTCCAAAACGATGCGATATTACAAATAGGCCGCTCACGCTTTGCATCGCTATGCCATGCCAATATTTGGGCCCCTTGAATCGTATCCACCTCTGACTCCATTTGCGACGCCCTTTATTACTAATACATATTTCAGATCTTGCAAAATTACCAATTATTATTATCAATGCAGTGCTTCCTGTAAACATAATTTGTGCTACTGTTGGGTTTTTGAGCTAGCGACCAAAACCCAATTGGAACACTATGATGTTTCCCATCTCACGAAAACAGCTCTGCCCTCAATCACTACGAGCATAGAACTACAGATCCCAAGAACCCACTGCTGTAAACCTCTTGGACAAGCAGCTGCAATGTTGATGTTGTCGTCGTAGTAGACGACGCTTGTATTAGCCTAGCTTGCGTTCGTCCAACTTAAAAGACTAGCTAGGTGGTGATTGATCTATATTTTATTATTTGAGATATCAAACAAAAGTAACATTTAAAGTAGATAGATAGCTATAGCTAAATGGAGCAGACATTACCGGAGTTACTATTTCCTGTCAGTTTGATAGGCATTTCCTGTTGCGAAATAGCTAGCTAACGGTTCGTGGTTAGCTCATTGGTAGCGTAGCTAGCTGTAGATTATGCATAGCAACGTTAACAGGCTTCTAAATAATGATTATTTGCTGAACGACATTGAATATGGAACGATCGTGTAACATTGGCATGTTGCACCTGGGATGTACTCCAACGGACATTATTTTTAGAGGATAACCTGGATAACCTTAGCTACTAACGTTACATGAAATGTCATAAGCTAGCTGCGGAGATGGAGGGACCCACAACCCCCTGAACAGCTGCACTGATGGAGAAATGTTTTCCAAGATGATAGGAAGTCGGAATTAGAATACTGTAGTAGTTTTAGCGGAATTATCCTAGTCTTGTATCCTCTCTAGCTAGGCCATATCTAGTCTGTCATGCAAATGGTAGACAGGTCATTGATAGGTAACGTTAACTGCTGGTGAAGAAAATCCCTGCTGTTTTTGGCATCCACAAACGAAACTCACAGGCTGTGTCAGAGAGTCGGCCTTGTCCAGAATTACAAGGTTCATTTGTGCAACTAACAGAACTGGAAACAAAGATATTTGAGCAGTCTGCGTCATTTTGATTACAGCGAGGATCATTATTGACTAATAGCTATCATGAGGAAGTTCTTTGATTCATCTCGAAGGGAGTTGGTGAGTTCTGGACCGGGTTCAGGAGGGGGTGGCAGTGGATCCAGTCATGCAGGTGGCAATTTAATTGGACGTTCATGTACTATTGGCCGGCACCAAGTCACTATTGAAGAAACTGTGGCTGAAGGTAAGATGTAGGAATTTACGTTTATGTTTGTTTTTTTAAACTTGAGAACGTTTTCATGTCTATACTGACGGAGAACATGCCATTATACATTTTAGTCAGACAGCAAAAAACAACAATGTTTTAACGTTGATTGATCAGTATAGTTAACTGACAGGTACCCGTCCTTATAAAATTGCTACAGTAAGCCTTACAGGATGTCATATGTCCACCTCTCAATGAAACTCTGAAGCTATGATTCTATTATCCTATTTCTGACACTACATTTTCAACACAACAGCCGCATCACCATTTTTCTCCAGACGAACTAGCAATTCACAAATGTCTTGCCGTTTATTCTGTTCCAATCCTAACCCACAGAAGTGGTTTTAACATCAGCAGTTTGGAGGAGTGTGTCGCTGCTGGAAGAAATTATTTACCTTATCTTTTATAGGCTATCAGTCACATGACTGACAGCTCTGTTATTGTTTAAGCAGCAGCTTAATTTAGTAAATCTGTTGGCAGGAAATCCCCTTACATATGAGGCCCTGATTAAATGGGCTCAGGGGCAGTCTGTTTTTGGTGTTTAATTTATTAAAATTAGTGACCATGTCCATGAAATGAGGCTCAGTAGTGATACTAGTCTTTGTTTTGGTACTGAAAACAAGAAGAGATGTTTGGGTACTGGAAGTATTTGTGCTGTAAAAACGATATTCATCTGGCATATTAACTGTTCCATCTAGGTAATTTGGACAACCCAAGATCATATAGTTGAAGTTGGTGATTGTTTGGGTTTTGTTCAGGTACTCAAATTGTGATTTTGTCTTGTGTGTGTGTGTGTGTGTGTGTGTGTGTGTGTGTGTGTGTGTGTGTGTGTGTGTGTGTGTGTGTGTGTGAGTGAGAGAGATTATAATGGCTCCTCATACTGGGAATTTCCAGTGTGTGTGTTGTTTTGCTCTTTAGTGTCATTGTGTGATTTGTGTTCAGTGGTTCAGTAATGGTGTAGCCTTGACATCTTGCACAAAGTAGCAATTTTTCTCTTAGGTGAGATTTAATGCAGAGGTCAACCTCGGTTTAAAAATGTTTTATGTCAATTGACAAATGAAAACAAGTTCCTTACTTTTAAGAGCAAATAGTAATGTCGAGAGAGTAAACATACTATTTCTGACCACCCTGAAGCGCTGATTTTCAGTGTACACACGCTCCAGGAAATTAGTAGAGTTTCTTGCAGTTGAAGTAACCTATCCCTGCCCTAGTTTGAGCTTAGCAGCTGGTTCCGAAATACTGTAGACACTCCAGTTTCAACACACTGAAATTAAACATTAATAACATATAGGTCAGGGGTATTCAAATCTGGCCCTCAAAGCCAGTTCCACTCCATTTTTTCATTGCAACCCTCTAATCAGGGACTTATTCAGACTAAAGACACCAGGTGGGTCCAATTAATGATGAGGTAGAACAGAAAACCAGCAGGCTCCGGCCCTCGTAGGGTAAGATTTGAATACCCCTGAAAAAGGTCTTTGTTGTAAACATTTGCTCAGTGAATTCTATGCTAGACTGTGGACAGTTAACCAGGCTAGGCTTACAGTTGCCCTGGGGCAATGTCATCATTACGGAGGCTGAAAGTCACAAATTAAACATGATGCCACAAAGGCAGATGGCAAAAGATGACAAATGGTGCCGCTATGGATGCTACACCGGGAACTGTGTACCGTACAATGTCTAGTCTGATTAGGCTTATTGTAGTTCTTTTCCCAAATATGTTGTCTTATTATTACATTGATCATATGACTGAATTAACTTTCACTGTTGTGGTCCATATCATCAAACAATATCTACTACCACCACCACCAGTATTTCACAACAAGAAATGCTACCTACCCACAACATGTACTTAAGCGGCAGTGGCCTTGAAGTACATGTTGTAGATGAAGCTCCCTTTTAAAATATTTGTTTGAAAAAAAATTCATCCTCTGAAGAACACACATTTTCTTTCTACATTTTCTTTCTACTGACCTCAGGGGGAAGTATGTTCCACCATAAGACTGCCAGGACAGGGAAGAGCTTTGCCTGGGCTGGGCAAAAGCCTCAGAAGAGGATCTGATGGTTCACAGTGTCAAAGAATATATCTAAGATAAAGATGAGGATGAGAACAGAGACACTCTGCTTTGGCAGAATAGAGTGCTATTTAATTTGAGTGAGCTGTCTTGAAGCCTGCCTTTGTTAGGGTCAAGAAGGTACATCTAATAGTGATAATGAGAGTTGGAAAGAGACACTGAAGCGAGTAGTGAGTCAGGCCATCTTCAAGTCTGAGGGATGCAGGCATGGATGATTTGATGAGGTCTCCAGAGACAGTATGGGGAACGGTGGAGATGATAGGGTCAAGTGGGGAGGTTGTTGAGCGGCCGGCTGTACTTGGGTAGTTGCAAGACTTCACCTGGATGGAGAGATTAGAAACCTGGGAGCCAGAAATCTTTCTGATTGCAGAGGGGTCGAATACTTATTTAACTCATTAAAATGCAAATCAATTTATAACATTTTTGACATTGCATTTTTCTGGATTTTTTTGTTGTTATTCTGTCTCTCACTGTTCAAATAAACCTACCATTTAAATAATAGACTGATAATTTCTTTGTCAGTGGGCAAACGTACAAAATCAGCAGGGGATAGAATAATTTTTTCCCTTACTGTAGTTCTGTTCGGCAGCGTTGCCTCTAAATGGAATGTTCCAGTAGGTGAATACCTACTGAACGCAGCCCAGACGTTAACCATGTCCTGTTTACTCGCGGTGAAGGAGGTTAGAGGTACCTCTCTGAATGGACATCCAATGCAAAGTGGACAGCCCCTTGTCCCTACACCCTCAGCCTTTGAATGTTTTCAATTGTCACAATCGAGTGTACTTGCGAGTGCAGGGTGAGTGATGATTTAGCTAATTCGCTATGGACCTCACCAAGAAGTCTCACCAATGATGTTAAAGTCTGATTTAGTCGTGTTGATTGAGATTTTGCAGCAATCGGCGTCAGACACATTCATGTTCATTGAATTGGGGGTGATATCAACTCTGCAAGTGAGCAAAGTTGTTCACTTTGACTTCTCCCCTCAAACTAATTCAAGGGCTTAATGACCGGCTTTTGTGAATTGCTCCAGCACTTAAGATGATAATCAAACAGCATCCTATTTCACTGGGGACTCCCCGAGGGAAAGCAGCGAGGGCTTATGGTGTAAACATACTGAAGTACAGCCTCTATGTACACTGCTCAAAAACATTAAGGGAACACTTAAATCACACCGGATCTCGATGAACAAAATATACTAAAGATCATAATCTTTACTGTACATTGTGTAATTCATTGACAGCATAATGACGTAACAACGGTCAGTGGAAACCAAAATCACCAACCGATTGAAGGTCGGATGCAAACTCACACCGAAAATCTAAGTAAACAATTGAAATCACAGGCTGTTCCGACTTGCGTGGATTTCATCATGGCAACTCAATGTGACTCAGTAGTGTGTATGGCCCTCACGTGCCTTTATGCACTCCCGACAATGTCTGGGCATGCTCCTGATGAGACGGCGGATGGTGTCCTGGGGGATCTCCTCCCAGACCTGGATGAGGGAATCAGTGAACTCCTGGAAGGTCTGTGACACTACTTGGCAGTGTCGGATGCACCGATATATAACGTCTCAGAGGTTCTCAATTGGATTCAGGTCTGGGGAACGTGAGGGCCATTCAATGGCATCAATGCCTTTGTCATCCAGGAACTGCCTACACACTGTGGCCACATGAGGCCAGGCATTGTCCTGCACCAGGAGGAACCCAGGGCCCACTGCACCAGCGTAAAGACTGACAATGGGCCTGAGGATTTCATCCCTGTACCAAACAGCAGTCAGGGTACCATTGGCTAGCACGGGGAGGTCTGTGCAACCCTGAGACCATCACTGATCCACCGCCAAACCGGTCATGCTGGATGATGTTGCCGGCAGCATAACGTTCACCGCGGTGTCTCCAGACTTTCATTTATGTCACGTGCCCAGTGTGAACCTGCTCTCATCTGTGAAGAGAACAGGCCGCCAATGTCGGACCTGCCATTTCTGATGTTCTCTGGCGAATGCCAATCGAGCTGCACGGTGCTGGACTGTGAGCACAGGTCCCACTAGAGGACGTCGGGCCCTCATGCCACCCTCATGGAGTCTGTTTTTGCCAGTTTGGTCAGAAACATGCACACCAGTAGCCCTCTGGAAGTCATTTTGTAGGGCTCTGGCAGTGCTCCTCCTGTTCCTCCTTGCACAAAGGAGCAGATACCAGTCCTGCTGCTGGGTTAATGCCCTTCTACGGCCCTGTCCAGCTCTCCTCATGTAACGGCTTGTCTCCTGGCGTCTCCTCCATGCTTGAGACTACTGGGAGATAGCAAATCTTCTTGCAATGGCACATATAGATGTGCCATCCTGGAGGAGCTGGACTGCTTGTGCCACCTGAATGGGCTGCTTGCTACCAGTAGTGACAAGGACACTAGCAAAACTAGAGAAGAATCAGTCAGGAAGGATAAGGAGAGACCAATTGTCTGTGGCCACTACCTGCAAAACCGTTTTTGGGGGTTGTCTTGCTGTTGCCTCTCCAGTGCCCATGTTGTCACTTTCATTTGCACCAAAACAGGTGACGTTGATTCACAATCGTATGCTTCCTAACTGAACAGATAGATATCCCTGAAGTTTAATTGATTTTATGTTATGTGTTACCTTAATTTTTTTGAGCCATGTATCTTATTTCCCATTATGGTTTTTTGCAAATGCAGTGCCATTACGGCAAATGCAATTTCTTAATTTGTTGCTTGATAGAATAGATGCCTACAGCTCATTTTGGTGATTTACTGGCACCTGCAGTGCTGGAGCTCTAAACCAATATTTGTGTCATTCATTAAATTAACTTCTACAGAACAATTAAGAAAAAAAATAGGCTACGAGAGCAGAGATACTACTCTGACATGTAAATTAAGGGATTGTGTTAACATTGGATGTGGTTAACTTAATTTATGTTTTGATGTTGGTTACAATACAGCTGAGAAATGTTCAATTGGAGTTGAGTGCTCATGATCATCAGTCTGGTTTCTCATTGGCTGGATGGATCAGAACATTTAGCTTTAGCATGTTGTTGGATGTATAAAGAGCCAGGGAGGTAAATGGTAGATATTTCTTTTTTTACACCGTGCTGGTCCGGATTGTGGTATCTGTAGCCTTCAAATATGTTTACCAACTTTTATAGACTTCAGACTGTCTGTAAATTCAGAATGCCGTCTTCCCAAGAAAATGCCTCATATCAGACAAAACTGGTTCTTGGTCACTGGTGGGGTGTAGCAGCCTTGAATGCAACCACCCTATTCAGCAACCAAATTATAATATGCTACATTTCATTGTGACCTTCCACTCAAAAGCCAAATGAGAAATGTATATTCACTAGTGCATATAGAATTCAGTGAACCAAAGCTTTTTTTTTCATCACAAGAGTTAGTTAACTCTACAGTGTCTCCACTGAGAATCAGAATGTTATAAATGTAGGCTAATGGTCATTTTGTATTAATTTAAATTTTAGTTTGCTTTGTAATATAATAATTGTCCTGCATATGTTTGCAGGAATAGTGGAATAATAGTGGTTCACAACATTTTCCCCCAGGAACGTTTTTGGGTGCATCGACAAATGCTTCCAAAAATCCTGAATTTCAGTTGGTCAACAGAAGGATCATCGGCTCACTTTTCCTTGTGAAATGAAAAATCTGCACCCTTCCTCTCTTTCCTCTTGTTAGAGACGTGATCATCTCTCTAACACAGAAGGGGGCAAGCGAACCCCAATCTTCTAGGTTGCTAAAATTCTACACAGTTTACTCATTACTCACACTCAAGTGAGAAAACAAGGGGATCATTATGAGTCTTTATATTTTTAGAAGTTTAAAAAAATTTTTTTTACACCTTAAGCTGCAAAGAGTGAAAGTGACACTTGCTATCGAGTGTAGTCAGAGTTGGTTTGAATTTGAGCAGTTTCTGTAATTCAGCTAAATTCCACAAGGTGGGAGCAGAGTGTGGATATATCTTATAGGCTTCTGGATGGAAATGACCATGAACAATCTATATTCATGGAGAAATTGTGGAGGTTACTAAAAGCCTAACTTCACTGCTGAATATATATTTAGCAGGCATATATAAACATCTGATAATGGCCAATCAATTGACACTTTGGACCTTTCTTTCAATCCCATGTCTTCTCTCCTTGTCTGCTTAAGCCCATTGGACACCAAAAGCCAGAGGTTCCTCCCCTCAGACCTTCTCTAATATGTTGTGAGAAGGAGATGCAGAGAAAAAACATGAGGAGCATGACATTAAGAAAATGTCAATGAATTTGCTGGGAGTTGTTGGGAGTAATAAACCCTTAATCCCAGGTTGCTGTTGTAAATGTGAATATGTTCTAAGTAAATGTACCTTGTAAAATAAGACTTCAAGAACAAACTTTGGAACTTCAGCATGAAGCCTGCAATTGTGAAGCACGAGCAGTGTCGTCAAACTGCAGGTCGTTGTTGTGGTTGTTGTTAGTGAAAAGCAGGCAACAGCCTTTCACTATATGGAAACATCCATTTGGATGAGTCAGTGAAACATCCATTTGGACCAGTCAGTGCCACTGGAAAGTTTTTGGACTGCAACTAAAATATATTGTACATCTGTTTCCAGTTATGTTGCTGCTTTGTACTATAATAGGGTAGTTTTATTGATCTAAGTATGTCATTGTCCACGTATCCTTTCATCCTGTCATTTTCATTTCGACCTTTACACATGCACATACTGTGTATGATTGTGTATATATGACCTGCATCTTTAATCTAAATATGCAAGAAAACATTGTTCCTAGAAAAAATATGTTTCTAGAGCACCTTTTCACTAAGATCATATTTGGTTGAAATACATTCCTTTTCTCTATTTATCCTGAATGACAGAAAGTGATGAGTTGGGTTTCTCCAGCAAGCTAGTGCTTTTGTGTCTTTGCAGCTATAATTTATTTTGAAAGCCTGTTAGCCTATATTAAGTGAAGTTCATTTTAATTTAGACCACGTGGTAAATACATGTGGTCTAAATTAAATACGTTTATAGAAATGAAGGCTGCTTTGTGCCAAAAATCTTTGTTGAGATAATGTCTAACCATCAACCCTGTGTCAGATTTCAGTTCACTAAGTTTCATTAAAAAGCCCTACTTATTTTTTCTATGACAGTAATTTCTGAATATTACTGTTTGTTATTATTTATCATGACTGATTAATGCATTTAATTTGAATTATTTATAAGATATTTGGCACCAAAAGTACCATTCTTATTTCCTACCAACTTTTACAGCTTCTGCCCACCAAAAAAAATATTGTGAAATTGATGTCAACAAATTCTTTAAAAGCACATAAGCAGGAGATTCTGTACAGTGTTCCTCCGCCCAGATAGTAGAGCACTGGGCATAACCACTTTCTGTTTCAAAGTGCGTCATCCTAATGAATCTGAATCTATGAAAAAATATTCTATCATATGCTGGAATTTCCTTAAAATCCTTTCTATTACTTCACGGTTGCTTTCCACGCTGACCTGTTTGGTCTAATTCATCCTCACTGTCATTCTCACAGGGGGTTTCGCCATCGTGTTCCTGGTACGAACCAGCCAGGGGCTCCGTTGTGCCCTCAAGAGGATGTATGTCAACAATGAGTATGATCTGCAGGTGTGCAAGAGGGAGATTCAGATCATGGTGAGTTGCTGTGGATTTACACACTTCCATGGCATGCTTGGATGGACGATTCTCTGTTTGCTACACTACGCTCAAATGAAGACAAGCGCGCACGCACACACACGCACCCAAAACTGGCCAAACCTCTCCAGCACCCTGTGTCTTTCTGGGTGCAACTTTGAACTTGAAACCCATGATATTGTTTGCTTTGTCTTTTAAAGTAATATGTGTCCGCTTGCCCTTCCAGAAGGACCTAGTTGGCCATAAGAACATCGTTGGCTATCTGGACTCTAGCATCACCACCTGCGGAGGAGGAGATGTGTGGGAGGTGCTCATCCTCATGGACTACTGTAAAGGTGAGGGTCTACTGCACAGTCAGTGATCCGTCGAGTGTTAGGAGGCAGCTGGCGCCTTAACTGGGGAGGACGGAGCTGAAACTCAGTGAATGGAAGGTGTCAAACAGTTCCACAAATGGTTTCCATGTGTTTCATACCCTTCGATGTGGTCCATTCAAGCCATTACTATGAACTTTCCTCTACTCAAAATCCTGCTGTGATTGAGACCTTAAAAAAAATAACTGAATGGAAAAATGAAGTCAGCAACTGTCACCGCACTTGTGGTCCATGTGAGGGCGCTCTTCGTCTTCCTATTAGACGTGTATCTTCCATATAGGCCTACCTCTGTTGTGGTGACTTTCTGTAAACAGTTGTGTTGAAACATTTTTGTTTTTCATGGTTTTATAGGTGTACATACTGGGGAGTTTTAATGCTGGCCTTTAATCGAAGCCATGTGTTTTCATGACTTTACAGACACAATTTGCTTATGTGTTTGCAACTCTTTAAGTTTGGTTCTGTATCACATTTTTTCCATTATGTGTTTTCATAAAGTATATAAAATAGGCCTGGTAGATGTTGAAGAAAAGCCTCCCCTCAGATGCTGTGTTATTGCCAAATATCTGGAAAAAAAATTCAGAAAAATGTGTTTCCTTTGGCCCACTCTTTTATGAGCTTCATCCAGTATGATTTTGGGCTGGCTTCCACTCTTTTGTGTCCAGGACTAGCTTTACTGATGCTAACGCAAAGTCAAACAAGGCCAAGTCAGTCCTATATTCCATTATTTATTTTCTGATTTATTTTGATTGCAGAAACATTTTCTTTTAATAATAATTAAGTGACTGCATACTGCCGAGTACTCTGGACACCACTTTCCGATAGTTTAACCAAAGCTTCTCCCTCCGGCACCACTTCCCCATCCATCCCCTCCATGGAGAGGATCGGACTTCTGATGTATCCTGTTGAACCTGTTGTACATAAGACATGATCAAGACACCTGTCTCTTGTCATAGTTGGCGATTTCCTATTCATTCAGGCGGGGAGGATATAGATGGTTCAATGTTAATAGACCCATGAGCACCACAATGCAAATTAATAGGAGCACATTAAAGTGTTATGATAAATTGAAGCAAAGAGTCAGGTATGAGTAACAGTTTGGATTTTTGCTCAAACAGCCTTACTCACAATCTACTGGAAAAGGTCTTAAAAGGTATTAGTTCTTACCTACCACCTACCCTATTTCTGTTTCCTGTAAACCGCCTTCCCAACTAGTATGCAGCTGTAGCCTTGAGTCCTAGAAGTCAATTCAATGTACTTTATTGTCCATTTTCACAAATTATTTTTGTGACATTGTCATAAAAATACACAAATGACACAATAGCTTGTTACTTGTTTTGGGCCTGATGGAATTAAACTTGGTTTGCCACGCTTGCCGAATAAAGGACAGTAGCTCAAACCATTGGGCAAAGTTTTGTCTTCTGACCTTCTCCCTGGACCACCTTACTATAGAGGCCCAGAAGCCACAGTCCACTGGAGAATGTCCATGTTCTTTACTGCAACAAGGAAACAGGAAGTCAGCACACTGTATATGGCAGTTGTAGTAGATGGAGTGTATCTGCTCCTCCGTCCAAGGTCTGTTGCTCCAGCTCCCGTGGGCTTCCTGTTACAGTGAAAAAAGTTGTGATTATTAAAATGGTTCCCTAAATGTTTTCAGTTTATTAACAAACTTTTACACTTCCTTTGTTTCCCGCCGGTCATATTCCCGAATCGCCCCTTGAAGTCATGGTTTCCACTTTCTTGTTGCAGTTTTCCTTAAAATGGCTATTTTGTTGTTTTACTTTGCACGGATTTCACATCCTTTCGGTTGGCAGACAAAAATACTTTTTGATCATAAGTGTCTGATTATGTTCTGTAGTGATCCAAGGCTTTTTATTTGGTATAGTATTTCACCACCTTTGTGTAGGCTAACATGCACTCACCGCACTTGATATAAGCAGTCACAGCTGATACTGACTCTGGAAAGGTATGACACCAACACCCTAGCAGGCTTTTAATTGCTTCACTGGTCACACTGCCCCTGAATCATTTACTGTGTCTGTCTGTATGTTGACAGTAACTGAGTTGCATAGTAGTCTGATGTGCTCCCTGGTGGCCTCTGGAGTAACTTTTATAGTATGTCCCTTTAATATTGCTATAAGTCAAATCTACCTAGGTACAAGTAACATATTGTGCATAGTTTGGTATGCGAGTTGGAAATATGCAAAATGTAAAATCACTAAGAATCAGTGGACATGTGTTCCGATGTCTTGACACATTGTTGGTTTGAGCAGCAGTTGTAGTACGTGCTGTGGGTGGTACATAAAAACCTGTGATAAACCCTTTTTTCCATAGCAGATAGAAAGTTTCCAGAGAGATGTGCAATAGTGCAACCTCTTTTAGGCGCAATGTGCCCTTGATCGTAATGAAAGAACACCACCATTCTGTTAGTGTAAAAACACACTTTTCTTTGGATTGCCAGGTGGTGATCTTGTTTGAAAGGGTGTATTTAAACGGCATTCACTTTCATTGCATGATTCAAAATATAATCAGATAACCCCTCTGTAAAGCCGAGAACACAAGGGTCTCTTATTCACCCAGAAAGCAGGCCTTGGTATTGAGCTCATAAACATTTTTTCTTATTGTTTTCACATTTGCAAAAAGAATGTTTCCCTCTTTCTTAGACCTTTTGTTTGGTCTGTTCCACGTTGCGTTCATCTCTGGCAGCAGTATGCTTGTGTTAAAAGTTTATCTGCCTGTTCAGGATGATTTTTTTATCAACAAATGGTCTCTGGAGTACCTGATACTCTATCCATGTGTTCCACCTGCATCTCCAAACCAGCAGTGAACAAACATAAGCAGGCTCAGGCATGCAAACAAAACAAAAGCCAATGGTGAATCAATTTAGAGTGTCCTTGGTGAATCTTACTATTTCATGTTAGACTGAACGGTTTGGGGGGGTCCATCAAATAAAAGCAAAGCTGGCCATGTGGAAACAATAAACAAGTCTTGAAACACAGTTAAGAGTGTCAGGTTCTTTTGAGATAAAAAAAAATAAAAACTATTTTGACAATATCTAAAGTTCCAGAGAACTCTGAAAATAATTATGCATTATGGTACAGGAACTGCAAGGACCTTTATTTTTCAGTATATCTTGTTCTTTTAATATGTAGTTTTCTGTACCCATTGAATACAACCACACCTGCAGGTTTTACTTGTTCTATGTTTTCTTTACCTGAGCTGGTTGTGCTTTATGTTGTCCTTTACCTGCTGTTTATCTTTTTTTGGAGTAATATATAAGCTTCTCTCAAGAGTACCATGAAAATGTAGGCTATAGTAAAGTTTAGTTGTGTAAAGTTGAGTACAGTATAATTCAGTGCAATCCCCTGCATTTGAAAACACTAGAGCTCTTAAACTCAACTCCGGACCACAAGTTCCACTAGTTGTTTTCCATTGCAACCCTCTAATCTGCCAGTTATTTAGCCCTGGGACTAGACACCAGGTGGGTGCAATTAAAGAGGAGGTAGAACAGAAAACCAGCTGGCTCCAGCCCTCGTAGGGTAAGAGTTGAACAAACTTGCCCTACGAGGTCCGGAGCCTGTTGGTTTTCTCTTATTATTATTCGCACCTACCTGGTGTCTCAGATCTAAATAAGCACCTGATTAGAGGGTTGCAGTGAAAACCCAAGTGGTACTGGCTTCTTGGTCCAGAGTTGAGTTTGAGGGCCCTATTTTATCAGAAGTCATGATTGAATCTTAATTCTGAACTAATACTTGGAAGTAATCATATTATAACGTGGGGGAGTTTTTACTCTAATTCAGTTACTGAAATTTGTATCTACACAGTTCTTCCGCAAAATGTGTTTTAAGTTGGAATTGCTAAACGCAGGTGCCCAAGTTGCAAAGTGATCTGAATCCATGCCTGGCAGTACAGCTGCATTGTGGAATCCAAACGACACTGTCATGTTGCTCAAATTTGTGGAGGTAACCTTCAGGGACTGGGGTGTTGGTCTTTTATTCTTATTTTATGGCATCAAAATGTGAACACTTTGCAAATGTGTATAGACTCACTCACGACTGTGGCTTTATACGCTGTGTTGGTTCACTAATGAAACTGTTGTCTGCAGGGGGCCAGGTTGTGAACCTCATGAACCAGCGCCTGCAGACTGGCTTCACCGAGGCAGAGGTGCTGCAGATCTTTTGCGACACGTGTGACGCCGTGTCTCGACTGCACCAAGCCAAGACCCCCATCATCCACAGGGACCTGAAGGTGTGGAAAAACAGGACCTCTCTCCTGTGTTTTCAAACCCCTCCCTTCTCTGCTTTGCCTCCCTCTGACTCCTCTTGTTTTAGGCTTGGCCTTCCTTACTTAGGTATATACATAAAGCAGGCAGAGATCCAAAAGTATTTGTTTTTTCATGGTTTGAATCTGTAGCCCTACACTTTGGATTTTAAATGATACATTGGCTTTGAGATGTGCAAACTGTCCGCTTTTATTTAATTTGTGCGTATTTTATTCCAAATTGGGTGGACTGTTCCTAATATGGGGACCGAATTTATTCAAACACATTTACTTATTTGCATCCCATATTCAAAGCGCACAATGAAAACAAAGGTTTTGACTTCAACAGGGTTTTTCGATGTTTGCTTTTTGTTTGTTTTGTTTGTGTTTGTAATTTACTTTCTAGTTGATTAATAGTATATCAAATTGTGGCAATTTGGAAGAATAGAACATGTCTTTAAACACTTACTTTAATGAAGATGCTGCCTTGAGTGCTGAATATAGTTAATGAACTATAAGTAGAAAGTTGCCAAGGCATAAATACTTAATACTTAAATATTATGGGGGGCATGTATGCCTCTTACTTCCTCATTATTCATGACTCTTTAAAGGGGAATAATGACAAACATAGAACATGTATCAAGGTTTACAAATCTCTTCATGATTATTTTGTTGGACTGAACATTATTTAACATTGACCTATTTAATCTTGAATAATGATAAACGGGAAAGTATTAAAACAACACAACTATTTTTAACAAGCCCGTCAGGGACTTCACAGGATTTATGAACCTCGATACATTGTCCATAATTGCAGTTATTTCCCTCTAAGTACTATAATGTGTTGTGGTATGATATCTGTGCTTCTAGCCTTCCCACTTATTATGCATGTTTGATATTGTGGGGCTCTTTTGCTACCACTGGCTCTCTGGCACTTGTTAATGGGAACAACATCATGAGCTTTATCAAGTCCAGGGAATTTTAGCCAAAAACCTGCCTGCCTCTGCCAGGACTAAAAAACCCAGAAGTAATATAATGCTGGATTCAGTCGGCTGAATCTGCCCACAGGATAATGGTAATACGGTAACCTCAAGCACACATAAAAACCCACTAAAAATTAACTAACTGCCACGTTTTCCCCTGGCCATCTCAGCCTCTGGATTTGAACTCCATTGAAGTCCTGTGGTTTGAAGACGTCGGTCCGGAAGTGCAGACCCAGATCAGTAGTCTAAGATCCCTCCTAATGTGTTCTCCATTATTGTAAAGTGTTTACAGAACAATGTTCAGCGCCTTATCTTCACAAGGGCTAAATACAATACAGAAAAGGGGCAGAATACAAAAAAGAATAAAATACAGAAGAAAGACAGAATACAGAAAAACAGTGACAATTATTTTGACCCTGATTTTCTTTTTTAAAAGTTGTATTAATTTTAAAAATATATATATTTCTGCTCAATTGTATTAGTATGAATTGAGCGGAAAATACAATTCAGTATTTGTATTTTGTTTGGCTGACTGGGTGTGTAAAATGCAGGTGCAGTCTTACAAGTATTTATATCGGCATTCTATTCAGTAGACACCATTATCTAATTAAACAAAAATGATTTATTGACAGCCATTACATGAGTAATTTTTTCCCAGTCTGGCTCTGTTTGACTCTTCTCTTCTGTATCTCTGCAGGTGGAGAACATCCTGTTACATGATAAGGGACACTATGTTCTGTGTGACTTTGGCAGTGCTACCAATAAGTTCCAGAATCCACAGACTGAAGGAGTGCCAATAGTCGATGAGGAAATCAAAAAGTTAGTGAACTACATAGACAAATAGATGCCATTTCCCTTAATTTCATATACATGTCATTAACTTCTTGTTTTTATCCACCAGAGCGCACTGTACTGAAGAGCGTAGGTGTTTTAAGCAGTGCCTGTTGAAAGTAACCATGGTGATATGCAACACTATGTTCTTTCACCTGCTGTTTTCTCACAGGTACACCACGTTGTCCTATCGTGCCCCTGAGATGGTGAACCTCTATAATAACAAGATCATTACTACTAAGGCTGACATATGGGTGAGTTAGTATGTGTGCCACTGGTCATGAAACCACTCTCCCTGGGCGCCTCAGGGACAGATTGAATATGCGCAAAAAATAAATGATGATAAAAATGTGCCACCTACGTTCTCATGCATGTTACACCCCTGTATATGTATATAACAGGACTATATACGCACCTTGTATTTTAGATGTTTGCTTAAGTCACGGTGTTAGTGTCAGCTAATTTGTATGATTTGTATGGAGCTTTCTTCACAATGCGCATTGTAAGAATTAATGCTCATCAAACTGCAAATAATAGAGATGAACTACATAAAAACAAAAGGCCTTTCTTTCACTAGAGGAATCTTAAGTAGCTGTGTATGGGTTTCTCTCCAGGCGATGGGCTGTTTGCTGTACAAGCTGTGCTTCTTCACTCTTCCCTTTGGGGAGAGCCAGGTTGCAATCTGCGATGGCAGTTTCACCATTCCTGATAATTCCCGTTACTCCTACGACCTGCACTGCCTCATCCGTCAGTATTTCACCGCTCGCTGTTACTGGGAATTAGTTTAGGTTCTACCTTGAACATATTATAGATACAGTATTTAACGTATGTCTTGTATTTATGCAATCTGTGCTATATCTGTGGGATGTGGGTAAATCGGTGTGCTGCTTTTGTCTCTTCTGGTGTGGTTTAATCACTCTTTCACCTTTTCTCTTGCATTTCCACCTCGTCCCTGAACTATACTTCTTACTCGTTGGTGTTGTTCAGGCTACATGCTGGAGCCCGACCCTGACAAAAGACCTGACATCTACCAGGTGTCCTACTTTGCGTTTAAGCTGGCTCGTCGGGACTGCCCCGTTCAGAATATGAAGGTCAGCTTTCTCAGTTCTGTGGTCTCTGTAGTGGGGTGACTTTCTAGTCTGCCTATTTCATTTTCTGCACTGGGGACAGTCAGTGGTTTGAGCTCTGGGCTTTGGGCCAGCAATGCCAATGTTCTGTTTGACCCGTGCCCTGAAGCTTCTGAATATGGTTGCCATCTGTTCTCAAACGGTCACATTCCATTCGCGACTGTTCTTTTCCAAAATGTTCTCTAATCAACCTCCACACAGAACTCTGCGATTCCTGGCCAACTCCCTGAGCCGGTCAAAGCCAGCGAGGCTGCCGCCGCGAAGAAGAGCCAGAGCCAGACTCAGAGCAAGGCCAGGTGAGTGTCTGTGCTGGCGTCTGTCAACGGGGGGACCTCCCTGAGCCATCGCGTGGTTGTCGTTGTTGTGAACCCCAGAGCTGCGGCGAGCGTCCTTATGTTCATGTTCAGTGGTGTGTTCTCTGTCCTGTTTGGTGAAGCCCTTCCAAAACGCTGACCAGGTCCCTAACTCTCACCGTAGGCTGACA
>JACXGI010001334.1:17786-78537 GCA_016801175.1 Esox masquinongy
CCCCCCCCCCCACCCCCCGAAATGCATGGGTCTCTTTTTTTCTGCACAACGACCCACCGGAATACATTTAGTTTCAAAAAACAAAGTGTTACTCTGTCATGCATTAGAAAAGTGTTACACATCCTAATTGTCAACACTAGTAGAATTGAAAGGTGTTCCTGTATCTTGTCCTTTACATGAAGAATTGAGAATTATTTGGGAGAATTCATTAATAGTGTATTACAATGGTTTTGCATTGTATGGCTTGTATAGTAACCAGATTGTGTAATACCTCCAGGAGTGAATTTAAACCTTGCCCAGCAAGCAGCAACCCTCCAATCACAGAAGGTGCCAACTACAGCGCCGCCTCAGCCATCGATCGGCCAATCGCAGAACCCTCCCTGTCATGCCAAACTTCAGATGGTTGCTCAGCAGAAGCAGGTAAATTCCCACTGCCACCCAAAACTGAGCAGGGTTGGGACCATCCCACGTTCGGATGGGTGACCAGCGGTTCTTTGGATCCGGTGTCTCAGAATCGAGTGCTGATCTAAGATCAGGTCCTTCGGTCCATGATGTAAACTTGTTTATCTTTATTGAAATGGCATAACATACATACTACATATACTGTTGGAGGCTTACCAATTGACATGGTAGTTTCAGCTTTGTGGTGCAGCAATAACCGCCGTGAGCAGGTGGGTGATAAATGTTGGTAGTGCGTGACATGAGTTTTCCCCATAGGTCTCTCAGCATCTAGTAGCTTTTTAAGTAATCTAACCCATTTAACTACGAAACCTTAAAAAAAATCTAAGGTTTCTAAGGAAATGTTCCTATTCACCCAGCTTATGTATTGAGTTTGGTTTGGTTGCTTAATAACTGAAGGCCACTTGCAGTGCCTATCGTAAGTTAGCCTGGCTGACAAGACATTCCTGACAGTGCAGGGAGCGCTTTGACTCACTGTTCTGGAGAGGGGCCTATTGTAACCGCTATGTACGCTCAAGAAAATGGGAGAGCTTTTTGATTGTTGTTTATTTACTAGCTATTTACATCCACAATGTCGCAAGCTTCCTCAGTTCAATACGTGAAATATTTTCAAAGTCGAAGTGACCGTTTGGTTTCGTGTGCCGGATGTTTTTGTCAAACATAGATCAAGATTTAATTTGAAACCGGGATATCCTTCCAGAGGTGCGCATTGCAACACATTTTGTGGACACACTTTCTGGACTGATTTAGGAGGAGTAACATTGACTGTCTTCTTGGGAAGCAACTCCAGCCTTGATTCGGCCTTGTCTTTAGGTTTATTTTCTTGTGAAAAGGTGAATTTTCTGGTGGACAGCGGACTGAACTAGGTCTCAGGATTCCGCCTGGCTGTCTCCTGATTGCTTTATTCTGAAGTTCTCCTTCCCTAAGAACAAGCATAAAACATGAGTCCTGCAATAATGAACGTTGTACTCACTGATGTCTTGTGCTGGGTTTGCCCTGTAATGAATCAAGTCCAAAACATTGATTGGGTTTCCTATTGTTTTGTAGTACTACTATAGTGCATTGTTGCAAACAGGATACATATTTTGTAATATCTTAATTCTATATTGGATTTTACTGTGATTTGGTTATTATGGACCTTTAATGTTTTTGAGCAATCCTCACTGCTTTAAAATGTTTACCCATCTACTAGTTGGCACCCTTTTTTGCAAGGCTTTGGATAACCTTCCAGGTCTTTGGTTGAATATGTCCTAGTCGACTGAGAATCTAATTGATAAATCATGTGAACCACTGTTACTGCACACAGGGGCTCTGTGCAACATACCATGATTTATTTTGTTTTTTAAGGACATTTTAACTCCTTAATGTATTGTTCATTGTAAGAACAGAGGTTTTGAATACTTCAAAACCATGACATGAGTTTTTAAATTAAAACTGAATATAGAACTATGATGCATGTTATGCAGATCATTGACCCAAATAACCAACATCTAATTAGTTTCAATAGGTTAGCGCTTTGGAACACAACTAAATGTGAAAGCGTGGGGTGATAAACTGTACTTGAGGTGCTTATGATTAACTGCTTTTTACTAGTTACGTATTACATGTTGTTACTGATAGTTGAGTTAGTTTTTGCACTTGTATGGACCAAAATGCACTATAGACAATACTTGGCCAAACCCCTTTTTTGTGGATGAACTAAGTGAACATAAATGTCACAATTGATGAACATGAAACAATATGTTTGACCTAATTAGTACCATTGGTTCTGGTGCTATAGGCAGTTTGTGATTCAACAAATGTTGGTATCTTTTGAAATTTCAGCAGAGTGGAGGACATATGCGAGGGTGTGAGCGGTGGTGTTCTTCATTCTGTTTTCACTCACATCTACAATCCCCATATTTTATGGATAACTTAGTTTATTCACTATGTGACCTATTACATGAGACTTTAGCTCTTAATGATTAACTGAAATTAGACCTAATGGAAGAGAAGAAAGCATCCAAAGGAAATTAGATTGCAAAACATTTTTTTTTATGGATACAATTTGTAAAAGGTCTCCTCTAATCACAACAAATCCTCTGGTGGACTAATGAGGTCTTTATTTGTTAGGTAGTCGCATGCTTGCTACCTAACACACTGATCTCTGTGTGAACTAGTGTGGTCTTTGTAGTTTCTGTGTGCTGATGCGGTTTGTGCCATTGTCCTTGTTTGTGTGGTAGCCCGGGCAGTTACAGCAGCAGCAGTCAGTTGCAGTGGGGGGAGGAGTCTTACCTGTCCAGGGCAAGGCAGAAGCCTTAAGCGCCACGCAACAGGCTGTACCTTCCTCTGTGACCATTCCCACCCCCCAGAAGGCCCAGGCCCCATCCAGCCCAGCGCCACCTAAAGCGCCGGCGCGTCGCAAGCAGGCCAGCCAGAGCCAGGCCCAGCAGCCGTCCACTGCTCAGCCCGCTCCAGCCCAACTTCCAGCTTCCCAGCAGCTCGCAGCTAAGCAACAAGCAGTTCCTATCCAATCAGTGGCCCAGCCAGAGGTTGCCCAACAGCCACTGGTCAAGACCCCATCCACCCCTGCAGAGACCAGTCTGAACACAGCTGAGTTGGAGATGGTAACTGACTTGAAACACGTCACTGAGCCGAAAGATGAAATCAGGCCGTGTTCTTCCTCCCTGCATTCCATCCATTATACTCCCAGTGTCAGCGGGCTTTATTTTATTTTGTTCATTTGCGTGTGTGTGTCAGTGTTATGAAAACAGTTGGCACATTGTGAATGTTTGAATGTACTTCAGTTTTTCCATTTCTGTCCATCTTTTTTTGTTATTTCCATTTGGCATTGACATATAATGAGTATAATGATAATATATATCTTTTTTACTAATGGTCTGTTTAATTAGCTTGATGCTCAAACTTTTTCAGCAGTTTTTTTTTTTTTTTTTAGATTTTCAGTAGACTGCATTTCGGGGGCAGATTTCTCTCAGCTTTACCCGGGGCACCAGCCTGTTCCAAATAAAATATAAATGTCAAATTATCTTTTGAAAAAAATGTGTGTAATGTCCCATAAAATAGATGCACGCCAATATTTGTGTTTCCCCAACTTTGAAAATCACTTGGTTATTCCATATTCTTTATATATTTCATCTGCGCTCTGTCCATCTCTACAGACTTCTCTACCTGCGCTGTCCAAGACTCCACCCCACTCCCCAAAGGCTACACAGCGCGCTCTGAGTGATGTTTCCCAGAATGCTGTTGACTGGCATCCTGGAAGTGACTCAATCCAGCAAAATGCCACAGCAGAGGATGACATCAGCCAGTTAATGTAAGCCATACATACCGACCAGACTGAGTGACCAGTGTAGTGAACATTTTATATACCACTTTGGGCTTAACAATGATTTCAAGGTTTATCAGCAAGTTAACTTTTACTTTGTGTGTTTTCCCAGATGTGTCGGTACACCTCCGCCCAGTTCCACCCAGTCCCTTCAGCAGGGTGTGTGTGAACCAGCCCAGGATGGGAACTTCACCGCCTTTGCCCCTTCCCCTGCCTCTGCCCCTGGCCCAGTCACCAGCTCAGCCACGCAGCCTGCCTGGAACCCTTTTGGGAATGATAACTTCTCCAATCTCAGTGCGGCGCAACTGATTAACAAAGACTTGGCTGATGGTGAGTGAGTGAGTGAGTGAGTGAGTGAGTGAGTGAGTGAGTGAGTGAGTGAGTGAGTGAGTGAGTGAGTGAGTGTGTGTGTGAGAGTGTGTGTGAGAGTGTGTGTGAGAGTGTGTGTGAGAGTGTGTGTGTGTGAGAGTGTAACTGTAATATAGACTTTTATGCTGTTAGAAATGGCCTCCAATGCAAAGGTGGAGATGGCTTCCACTGAGGACCTGATATCCGGCCTGTTTGAGGTCCCTTCCGCTGGGGAGACATCCCCCAGTGAAGACCTGATATCCGGCCTGTTGGAGGTCTCCGCTCCTGGGGAAACAGCCCCAAATGAGGACCTGATATCTGGCCTGTTGGAGGTCTCGTCCACTGGGGAAACAGCCCCAAATGAGGACCTGATACCTGGCTTGCTGGAGGTCTCCTCCCTTGGTGAAACAGCCCCACAACCTACTGGTGAGACCCTGACTCCTGTATATCAATTATGGGCTGTGTGGTAAATATAATTTTTTCCCCATTACTAATTCACATATAATACACTATTAATAATACACTATGAAAACTATTAATGTGAAAACTATGTTCACCCCCTGGAAAGATGTATTTTCTGTTTTTGGGTATAAACTACTACACCATTTACAGATATTATAAATGAAATATGACACTAAAAGATTATACTTTGCAATCATTTATTCATAAATCAAAGGAAATTATATTCCGTGGTGCAGAAAAAAGAAATAGCTTCAATGCCTGTTATACTTGGCTGTAGTGGTTTACTTTAAATGTCTATCAGTCTCATACATTGAGTGGGAGGAATGTTTGCCTGCTCTTCTTTACAGTACTGCTTCAACTGTCATGTTTGAGGGTTTTCTTGCATGCACGGCTTGAAGTCCACCCACAGCCTTTTGACAGGATCGAGATCTGGGCTTTGCCATTCTGTTAGAACTTTTCTTGTCTTGAGTCACTGTCCTTGGCAAGATTTATGTTTGGCTCAGCTTCAGCATTTTGACAGAAGGCCTTACATTATCCTCAAGAATTCTTTGGTACCATATGGATTTCATGGTGGACAGAATGATGGCAAGTTGGCCAGTCCCTGAGGCAGCAAAGCCGCCATAATGCCACTGCCTCCATGTTTTGGTTCTTCTGTTCAAAGGTAGTGTTTCCAAGCGTGACGTCTTGGTATTTCAGCAAACAACTCCATCTTTGACTGTCCAGATCACAATGTTCCAGTAGTTTTGATCTTTACCAAGGTGTTGTCTGGCAAACGTCAGACGTGTCTTGATGTTTTTTTTTTGAGAGAAGAGGCTTCTTTCTTCCTGATGTTTGTACACTGTCTGACCATTGGCACATGCAGTTCTGAGGGCCTTGGGTTGGCCTTTTGATCTTGGCATGATGTGTTACCATACAACCATATAAGACCAACACAGTTCGAGGTTCTCATCTCTGTGGGAAGTTGGTCCCTCCCAAGTTACTCTCTAAAGATATTCTAATCATTTTCACCTGTTTTGGTGCACCTCATTCAAAATGTTGCCCATTTATGTCCTGGTAAAGATATGGGGTCTACTAACACACAAGGAAATTGCATTTCTGTTTACATTTTTACATGACAAAACATTCTGCAAATCATCAAGGACGGAATATAAATTCTTTATTATTTTGCTGATGTAATGAGGCTGCCTGTGACCATATCAGTGAACTCTGAACACTACGCTCAGTAGACATTTCTATTTGAAAGCTTTCTGGAGATAGTGAACATGCCATACTTTGTTTCTCCTCAGTGTCATTCATTAATGCTTGTCTGTTCATTTGTCTCATTCTCTGTTCCCTGCCTTGCCACTTATCTATGTACCAGTAGAACAGACTGAAGATATCATGGGCCTGGATACAGGCGTATCTTTGCTGTCTATTCCAGTCCCTTTCAACGCGCTGACTCTTTCAGACACTCCAGGTAACGTTATCTCCCTTTCCCTTTGTGTCAAAGCCTGCTTCAAATCACTCAAACTCCCATTGAAGTACCGTTTGAGACGCTAGCATTTCAAGGGTGAATACAGGTGTCTTCTCTGTGAATTCTGTTAATCTACCTTGAGTTCACAGCACTCGAGAATGCCAGAGTTCAGGTTAATGTATAAAATTACAAACAAAATGGGATGGTTCTTATGATGTAGGTGCCGGGGACATTGGCTAAAAATGGAATGTGTTGCCAAATGCTATGTTTCTATTCCGGTGGAGAGAGATTTTCATAATTCTGCTATGGCAAATAAAATGTCCGTAGTAATGCAGTGTTAAACCTTCCCAGGTTTCCCATGTCTACCAAGCTGAAATGAATGCACTGGCTAAGGATAACAGCATCTGCTCAATGACTAAAATGTAAATGCATTGAGGTTTTCTCTCACGTCTGCAAGTAACTAGCAAGTGAGACTAATTTAGCCGGTGAGCTTGGGAGCTTGACCGACATAGTAAAATCAGGACCTTGAATTAAGCTGATTAATGCTGATCCTCAGCCTGAGTCCAGTGTGCACTCTGAATTGACAAACTGACAACGCTCTGAATCATTTACAGTTAAAGCTGCATGAACTTGTGCTTTGCATGGTTTTATGGCTCTACACTAGCTATAGTGTATTGTAATATGTTAGTTGTCTGCTTTTTTGTCCTAATACAGTGCAGCTCATAACTAGTGTTTAGACAGTGACACAAGTTTTGTGTTTTTGGCTCTGTACTCACGTACACTGGATTAGAAATGAAACATTGAAATGAAACGTTAAAATGCAGACCATGTCTTGGTATTCTCCTGATTTAATGATGCAGTGCTCATGTTTCCCAGTGCTAGAGGCAGCTTAGCAATCACTGAACCTCCACCATGTTTGTCTGTGGGGAAGGTGTTCTTTTCTCTGAACGCTTAATTTCTTTCTCTAAAGACAGAGAAAATGTTCTTTAAAAAATGATCTAATCTGTTCTCATCTGTCCACAAGAGATTGTCTCAGAAGGATTGTGGCTTGTTCAATTGTGTTTTGGCAAATTACTGTCAGGCTTTCTTGTGTTTTTCACAGCAGGTGAGTCTCGTCTACCATAACTCCCTATTTCACTGATTTGGCAAGTGGATGGTTTGAGTTGAAACTGTCATACCTCTAGAGAGTCTAAGAAAGGAAGTCGGTATTCCTTTCTTCCTTTAAATGTAGTCATAAATTCCCCAGTTATGCCCATTATTGTTCTACCAAAGATATGTCCGTAGTAGATTGATTTACTCTACACTTGTTATTGCTATACTTTACATGGATAATGTAAGTGTACTGTTTTTTTCTGTTGGTTAAAATACTCTTTGTAGTCTGTGTTTGTTTACTATTTTGTTGGGCTAGTACTGCTAGAGACTCATTGATTGATCAAAGCTCAAATTTTGGGGTTTTGAAGCACAAGGTAGATGTTTTTGAGACTGTTATATATTACAATATTGTATGTTAAATAGCTAGGGGTGGGTATAGTACGGAACATCTTTACTTGAGTTAGTACTGATACTTTGTGATTTTCTGTAGTGAATGTAGAAGTAATCTTCTTCAGAGACTTCTCAAGTAAGAAAGTATCTGGTCAGAAAACTACTTAAGTAGTAGTTTAACGAGTAATGTCTATATACACTCACTGGCCACTTTGTTAGGTACTCTTGCTCATTAATGCACGAATCATGTGGCTACAACTCAATATATAAAACATGCAGACATGTTTAAGATGTTTAGTTGTTGTTCTATGAAACATTAGAATGGGAAACACGAGGGATCTCTGTGGCTTGGGACCTTGGTATGATTGTTGGTGCTAGATGTGGTGGTTCCAGCATCTCAGAAACAGCTGACCTCCTGGAATTTTCATGTGCTACCTCTCTCTCTCTATAAAAAATGTGATAAACAAAAACATCCAGTGAGCTGCAGTTCTGTGGGCAAAACGCACCTCGTCAATCAGAGAGTTAAGAGGAGAATAGCCAGACAATTTCAAACTGACAGAAAGGCCCCAAATACTCAAATATAAAGGTGGCGTGCAGAAGGGAATCTCTGAATACACAATGATCAAGCGAATGGAGTCAAAAGGGGGTCTTCCCCTATATTAGATAGGTATACCTAGTAAAGTGGCCGGAAACAGTAGTCACATGATCACACTTTTGAAATGGCTCCTTCAGAAACACACTGATTAATTTGCACAGTGGGACTTTTCAGATGAAAAGAGATTTTAGATGGATAATTATGTGGCTAATTCCCATTTATAAACAAATTAAACAAAAAGAAAATTGCTATTTATTTAGCAATAATTTAATTTTGGCTTGCTAGATTATTATTCTGCCAGATTGATTGTTCTGTTGTCTTTTGGCTCTCTATGTCTTTTACCCAAATAAATATAATGTACAGTGCATTTGGAAATGATCCAGAAACCTTCTCCTTTTCCAAATTTTCACTTATTCTAAAATGTATTACTTTTTAGTTTTCTTCATCAATCTACAGACAATACTCCGTATTTTTTAGATTTTTTAGAAATGTTTGCTTTCTAGATGCACTGTAATTAATGACAGTGTATCTGATGTTCATAAGTACAGTATGTAATTAATGCTACTAAGTGAAAAGGCAGTAATAGCAGTAGCTAAGCGATCAACTATTGCATATTACTGTGTTTTAAGTGTTTCAGCTCTCTAATGATACCCAGTAGTTTCCAATAGTTATTCATTCCTGCCATTCAGATTCTACAGATGTTTTTGGAAGTTAAGAAGAAAAAAAAGACCCCGCCACATTTATGTCAATTATAACTAGTGAAATCTTAGACATAACTAGCTAAACTAGTTATCCTACTGTGTATGAGGGTTGGCATGCTAATAGCACGCCCTTCTGGAAATGGCTTAATTGCTGAATTAACAGAGCCTTTATTGGCCTCAGATAACAGCACATGTATTGGGCTCCGTTGGCTGAACATTAATTAACTACAATTGTCATGGCCTGTCTATCACATTATGTACTTTAACTGGAGCATGGGGTGCTATTTCTCATTTAACACTGGTCCTATTACTTCTCAATAGCCCAACTCCCTGAGGTTTTCTTTATTCCTCATCCTTCATCCTACTCTTACCTTCCTTTCTTCACCTCTTTTGTCCATCCACTGTCCCTGCTTAATTCAGTGGTTTGCTCTGTTCTTGTCATGACATCCTCAAATTAAGAATTTGCGAGCTAGTCTCACTTTGGTCTTTTCTCTCTTTCAATTTTCTCCCTTTTTGCTCTTCTTTTGTTGCTGGGCCTGCAGAGAAACTTATTGAGGGACTGAAGTCCCCAGATACTCACATTCTGCTCCCTGACCTCCTCTCTATGGCTGATCCCTTTGGCGGAAATGGTGCAGAGGCTGTCAATGGTAAAGTACTGTCTTCAGCCACTCCTGGAGTTTTCATTGCTATGTACACCCTTTCACAGGCTGTGAGTGTTTTTCGTAGAATGCCCCGTGGCAATGTCTTCTCTCTGCTCTCTGTGTTTTTACCCTCTTTGTTCCTCTCTCTTCTTCCTCCTCTGTTTCTACCTCTCTACCTGTACACTAGTGGCTCCAGCACAGGACTCTCTTGTTAGTCTGGACCTTCTGATCCCTGGTCTGGAGGCTCCTGTGGCCCAGTCTGATACAGAATCGGCACTGTTTCATGGTTAGTTTCTGTCTAGCGGGCCAGGCGACGCAATAGGTCCTGCCTATGTCCTGGAGGATTAATCAGCTCTGATAGGTTTTAGGTCATGTATCTTGTGATGAAACCACCTCCGCACTGATCTTTTGTCATTTGCGTATGTTTTTAAGAGGCAGGAATGAAAGCCCTTTAGTACCTTGACCTCATTTGAAATTAGGCGAGATGCCAATCAAGTTACTATGGTGGTCAGTCACCACCAATGTTCTGACTGAATGCTGAGATGAAATGAGATTGCTAATTGAAATAAAGAAAGGCATAGCTCACTGCAGGAACACACAACAGACAAGACACACCAGTGCTAATGAAAGATGAGTGTCCTTATACAGTATTCACTGAATGGGTGGTATATGAAGGTTAATCATGCTATGTACAGTATCTCACAAAAGTGAGTACACCCCTCACATTTTTGCAAATATTTGATTATATCTTTTCATGTGACAACACTGAAGAAATGATACTTTGCTACAATGTAAAGTAGTGAGTGTACAGCTTGTATAACAGTATAAATTTGCTGTGCCCTCAAAATAACACAACACACAGCCATTAATGTCTAAACCGCTGGCAACAAAAGTGAGTACACCCCTAAGTGAAAATGTCCAAATTGGGCCCAAAGTGTCGATATTTTGTGTGGCCACCATTATTTTCCAGCACTGCCTTAACCCTCTTGGGCATGGAGTTCACTAGAGCTTCACAGGTTGCCACTGGAGTCCTCTTCCACTCCTCCATGACGACATCACGGAGCTGGTGGATGTTAGAGACCTCCACCCTCCGTTTGAGGATTCCCCACAGATGCTCAATGGGGTTTAGGTCTGCGGTATACCCTCAGCTTCTTTAGCAAGGCAGTGGTCGTCTTGTAGGTGTGTTTGGGGTCGTTATCATGTTGGAATACTGCCCTGGGGCCAAGTCTCCGAAGGGAGGGGATCATGCTCTGCTTCAGTATATCACAATACATGTTGGCATTCATGGTTCCCTCAATGAACTGTAGCTCCCCAGTGCCGGCAGCACTCATGCAGCCCCAGACCATGACACTCCCACCACCATGCTTGACTGTAGGCAAGACACACTTGTCTTTGTACTCCTCATCTGGTTGCCGCTACACACGCTTGACACCATCTGAACCAAATAAGTTTAGCTTGGTCTCATCAGACCGCAGGACATGGTTCCAGTAATCCATGTCCTTGGTCTGCTTGTCTTCAGCAAATTGTTTGCGGGCTTTCTTGTGCATCATCTTTAGAAGAGGCTTCCTTCTGGGACGACAGCCATGCAGACCAATTTGATGCAGTGTGTGGCGTATGGTCTGAGCACTGACAGGCTGACCCCCCACCCCTTCAACCTCTGCAGCAATGCTAGCAGCACTCATACGTCTATTTCCCAAAGACAACCTCTGGTTATGATGCTGAGCATGTGCTCTCAACTTCTTTGGTCGACCATGGCGAAGCCTGTTCTGAGTGGAACCTGTCCTGTTAAACCACTGCATGGTCTTGGCCACCATGCTGCAGCTCAGTTTCAGGGTCTTGGCAATTTTCATATGGCCTAGGCCATCTTTATGTAGAGCAACAATTCTTTTTTTCAGATCCTCAGAGAGTTCTTTGCCATGAGGTGCCATGTTGAACTTCCAGTGACCAGTATGAGGGAGTGTGAGAGCGATAACACCAAATTTAACACACCTGCTCACCATTCACACCTGAGACCTTGTAACACTAACAAGTCACATGACACCGGGGAGGGGAAATGGCTAATTGGGCCCAATTTGGACATTTTCACTTAGGGGTGTACTCACTTTTGTTGCCAGTGGTTTGGACATTGATGGCTGTGTGCGGAGTTATTTTGAGGGGACAGCAAATTTACACTGTTATACAAGCTGTACACTCACTACATTACATTGTAGCAAAGTGTCATTTCTTCAGTGTTGTCACATGAAAAGATAAAATCAAATATTTGCAAAAATGTGAGGGGTGTACTCACTTTTGTGAGATACTGTACATCAGCTGTAATTGCGTCACATCAAGTTTTTTTTAATAGACTAAAAGAGGAATAACAGTAAATACTGAAAGTACATCTAGGTTAATCAAAATTGAGTTGCCTGTCAAGGTGTCACAGCTCTCCTACTCTGGGAGAGTGAATTGTGCATTTAATAGGTTACTTTGAACAACTCTTTGATCGTCTTGGGAATCATAATAAATTGTCAGTTGCAGTCCTCCCTATGAGTCAGCTCTACTGTCCCACCTGGTGTGTTAACCCGGTTTGCATGATGGGCATGGTGTTTGTCATTTACCCCAGTGGCCTGGATTTTATTCCCTGCCCTACTTTTCGCTGCAATTTACAGTATATAGATAAAGTATATAGATTCCTTCACTTGTCACATTTTGTTGTTATACGTTGTTATAAACTTAATTTCTAATTTATTAAATATAAATTTTTTGTGTATTTCATCAATCTGTATGAAGTATCCCATAATGACAAATTGAAATCCTATGACATTATACTGCAAACTGAGATTGGACGCATTCTGTCCTTTTATCATCCCTGAGATGTCTCTAGAACTTGATTGTAGGAAATTCAATTGATTGGACATTACTAAGTAACGGGGCAAGAAGGGCCTTGTTTAGGGAGGTGACCAAGAAGGACAACCAGTTCTTCAGCACTTCATCCATCAGGTATTTTTAGTCGAACTATTAGACCTGAATGCCAAGCACTGTGTCCTGAACAAGGTATTCTCATCACCTGGCTAACACCATCCCTACGGTGAAGCATGGTGGGACCACAGCCCGGTCTCTCAAATAGAGTATGTATACCACAAAGAAATAAGCCACTTGGGGCAGTAAGCAAGCAAGTTTATTTATTATAGCACAATTCGTACTGTACATAGAAACAATTCAATGTACTTTAGAAAAAAAAAAATATATAACAAGGAAAGGAACCAGGCAAACCTAGTTTGGCCGGCCCGCGATTAGAAGGGATGAATGTTGTTGCCCTGGCTGGATTCAAACCGGGGTTGCCCATGTGACAGGCTGTGTCTTTAATCACTACGCCACTAAGCTATACATGTGCCGAGTGTCAGTATAGCATCTCGACATATCGGCAATAGATCATTTTGTCACGCATTAACATCACGCCATGTTTCAATGTTTCACTAAACACCATTCAGCTTTGTGTTAAACTGCGTAATGTTTCTTATTAAGTTTACTTCTACCACAAATAGCATCTATGAACTGAATGGCTTTTGCCACTGGCCGTTTTAACAGCTTATTAGTCAGTAAAAGGCTTACTAGTATCTACTAACTTACTACTTGGAATAGTCATAAAAATTGAGCAATTGCTAGCAAGACTGAATATGAACTTTGCCAAAGCTATTTCATTTCATGGCACAACAATGTTTGTTTTTCATTCATTCGTGAATGACATTGATACAATAACTATCAATATAGGTGATGATAACTGACTTTTTCGTCAAGTGAACGTCAAGTGACGAGACTATCGTGGAAACCCCCTCTCTATTACTGCACAAGGGGTTGTGATCTGTTGTATTTTACCCCAAAAAGCATGCACGGATGCATAATTCGAAAATCCACCGGAAATAGTTGCAATATAACCGTAAAACAGTTTTATTTTAGGCTTACTATAACGTAGCTAGTGAAGGTTATATGTAGCCAGCAAAGTTTTTCTCTATCCCGAACAAATCCTAATGCATAATTTGTTTTGACTGTGGTGAGGCTTGAACACGGGTCCCTTGCCTGGCAGTCCGCATCGCTAACCACTACACTATTTAACAAGGGGTAGACAGTCAGTCAGTCAGTCAGTTTAAGATTAACTCACTTACTCACATTGGCTCTTGGCCGGCTCCGCTTATGCGGTTCGGCAAAAATACAATAAAATAAAATGGTCCGGGATGGTAGCCAGGTGTAAATGCCACTGACCAGTTAATCCAATGCCTGCAAGTTGGAATCACAGGAGATATGCAGTTTGTTCTTTTGTTAATCTTAACCACACTGGAGTGTACCAAACCTTAACCAGTTTTGTTGTCTAACCTTGACTCCATGGGCCTTCAAGAACAACTCACAGTAAGCTAAATTTCACCCAAATATGAATCTTGGTCAAATGATCCCTTTAACCCTAACCTTAACCACACTGGAGCATTACCAAACCTGAACCATTGTTTATAACCCACCTCTTTCGTCCATTACATCTGAATTTCAGCGTCGACGTCACCAACACAAATTTGACAGTTAATTTCATGAAGCATGCACTGCGTACTCTGGGCGCACACGTGATTTTGGTGTATATTGCACGTTGTTCGAAGTTGGAGCTGACACTCCATCCAATCTGACACACCTATACAAGGGCAAATGAAAGAAACCGCCCAATCCATGTTTGTAAGGATGGTGCAGACATGCTCAGAGACTCAAAGCCACTTCCGCTAATAAAGGCTCTGAATACTTATGTACAGCAGATTTCAGTTTTTCAAATTCAGACATTTACATTTTTTTAAACTTTTTGTCATTATGGATTATTGGGTGTAAATTGATGGCTAAAAAAATATATGTAATCAATTATAAATTCAGTCTATAACCCAACTCAAAGTGAAGCAGTCTGAATAATTTCTGTAGGTACTGTATAAAAGGTTTAAATTGGTGAAGTGTTTTACTACAGGTTTTGTAGAATGAAGGTGTTGGAGTCCAACTTTTATTAAATTTTTTATTATGATTAAATGTTTTTAGCTTGCTTGTCTGACTTTTCAATGACAGCAAAAATCTGTAATTCAGTATCCTGAATTAACTATTCTTATTACCTATTCCAACTAACCCTCCACCTCCTCGGCCCTCCTTCCTCCAGACCCCCAGCATGGGGAAGACTCTCTGCTAGGTTGCTCTCTCATCTCTGCCCCCTCTGGAGCCTCCTCGCTCTCCTCTGCTCCCGGTTCAGCTGGTGCTGGGTCTATTCTGGATGACTTTGACCTGGTGTCTGGGAGTTCCACCCAGCTACTAGCAGGTAAGGCTGTTTCCAAAATCACACACCCGATCTGTACAGGAAGCCCTACAGTTTTGAAAGCAGAAAAGTCTTCAGTGGAGACTAAACGCAGTTGTATTAAACTGCACACTTTCTGTTTTCTTCCTAGAATTTTTTTTTAAGCTACTGTACAACATTACCCCTTCCTGAAAGATAGAAACTCTGGATCACATGTTTTGGATTCCCGCTGAAGCTTTCCTTTAGAGCAAAGTTGACAGGGCCTTAGTTACTGGAGAAAGAACATCAGTCGTTTTTAGAACATAAATGTCCATTTCTATGCCATGATCGTGTATAATTATTGCCTTATTATGTTCCTTGAGCTTTTAATGCACTTCAATCCCGCTTATACCAATGTTGTGACAAACAGCAACATTAACCTGTAGACATTTTTCCAAAGATGATTTCATTTTGACAACAAATTCAAATTCATTCGAAGTTACCTTCTTTACCTTGTCAAAAAATCTGTTGGTTTGTTGTTGGCCAAGGAGTTTGGGAACCTGACTTGGTTAACCTGAAGAACTTCTTCCTCCTTTTTCTGGCTCATTCCACTATAGACTCATCTGATCTCTTGGTCTCAGGCTTTGAGATTCCACCCAGTGCAGAGACAGGCAGCAAGGATGAGTTTGACCCCATTCCTGTCACAGACTCCAAAAACCCCTCGACCCGAGGTAAGCCCGGCGGTTTACTAGCTGTGATCCAGTCCCACTGAGACTGTCTCTAATTCCTTAAACCCCTGCATCCCACCCGCTCTTTCTAATCTTGAGTAGCCATCATCGCTCTTTGTAGTTCTTCTTTCTAATGACATTCATATGGAGCACTTCATTGAGGATTTACCTCAGTGTTTTGTTATTTTTTAATATTACCAAAAAGGCTTTATTTTTCCATGTACACGGCCAACACGGTCTCATTGGTCCATTGCTCCCTGGGGCCAAGTCCAGACCACTGGTACTGTCCATGTAGCATTTCCAGTAAGGGCTATTTGTGATCCTTAACAACTCTTTAAGTAACGGGCTTCAAGAATGCAGAGCTTGTTGATTCTGCTTATCACAATTCTTCAGTGTCATAATCCTGATGGAAACACTGTTAGTAGAACTTACATTAACATAAAACTGTGGGCTACTGGAGTGGGGGGCTCTCATTGGGAAAAGCACTAAGAGATTGTACTGAGTGGCTGCGGATTCCGCTTTTCTCTGCTCTTTACTACTCCATACTAGAGATCCTGAAGGTTTTGCATGTGCATATATTCTTTACGTAGCTAAAGCTTATGCTACAATGTCCTTATTCTGTTATGCTTCTATGTCCTTGTGCTCTTTTTCTACAGTGTTAAGTGGGTTTTTATTTCTGCTAATGATGCAGTAATGTTGACTACATCATATCGATCAAACTGAGTTAAAAAAGAAACATGAAAGAAATACCTGAGTGAAGGAAAAGATCAGATGGGGGAGTAATAACTAAGTAAAGACCATATAAAGAGTAAACGCATTCTATGGTCGTTACTTAGTTGTTACTCCCACATCTGTTTTTTTCCATCTTCTGGATCTTTAGTGAGAGAGATGCATGTACATATTCTCTGAAGGTCCCAGAAAAGACAGACCACAGCCATGCGCTAGACTGTATCTAGAGAGATAGTTCTCTCTTCTGTAATCTTACTTCTCACTCTCTCTTGTTCTTCTTTGTAACCTTACTTCTCTTTCTTTTTTTGTAACCTTATTTCTCTCTTCTGTAAATTCTATCTTCTCTAACCACTCCCTTTTTTTCTATAACCTTACTTCTCACTCTCTCATTTGACTGTAACCTTCTCGCTCTCTCTCTCTTTTCTGTAACCTTACTTCTTACTCTCTTTCCCCTGCCTTCTCCATCTGTTCCTTCCCTCCCTTGCTCCCTCCTCCTGTCCCTCTCCTTCTCTTCGGCCCTCCCCCTGGCGCCTCCTTCCCCTCTGCTTCGCTCCGGCCCTCCCACTGGCGCCGTCCTCTTTGGTCCGACCTGTTTCAGGAGGCCACTCTCGCAGTAACAGTGGGAGCTCTGAGTCCAGCCTGCCCAGCCTGGCCCGCTCCCTGCTCATGGTGGACCAGCTGATCGACCTGTAGAGGGGCTCTGGGCGGCCGCCACACGGGGGGGTGGGTGGTGGGGGACGTTGCTGAAGAGGAGAGCTGACCCCCCCCCCCCACACTCTTCGTTAGAACCCTTCCCCTCCCTCTCCACCATTTACAGTGCTTGTTCCATGCCAACTCCTGCCATCATTCCAAACGTACCGGGGCCACATCTGTCTGTGTTCTTCCCATCATACCCCCGATATCGATTTCCTATTATGTCTGCTGTTTTTCATCTCCCCTCTGTTTTCATTTTCCCACAGCCGTTCTGTGCTGTGGTCTTTCTGTGGTCATCGTGACTAACAATTTCACGGCACACCGCTTCTAACTGTCGCATTCATGCCTCGCTGACTTCATCCAGGAGTTGTTTTTTCTCTGGACAACGGCCAGCTGGTTCAAGGGGTTTTTTCTGTGGACCACGGCCAGCTGGTTCGATGGGTTTAAATCCTCTGGTCCGTCTAGGAGCAGTCGTCACCCAGACATAATGTTAACTGGTCGTTCTGGTTGTTAAAGTGCTCAACTAGATTTTTGTTGTCTGTTTTTGCAGTGTTTCATTTGACTAGTATTACTATTCGCACAGCGAGTTGAACCAATGTCTTAACGTTGGTTCCTTGGATCGGTTTGGAGGTGTAGTATAAGCTTGAAACAGTGGTGGTATATCTGCCAATTGAATTTCACTCTTGATTTAATTGGCTGAGTTGTCGTGACTTGTGTTTTAGTCATGAGCTATCACCGTCTGCAGTTGTGACAGGGTGTCAAAAAGACCACTCCAGCAGCTGGTCTGGTTGAGCTTCCTTTATCTGGGGACTCATTCTCCCAGCCACCACTTAGCAGAGCACCACAAGATCCACCCAGCTGGCTACCATGAAATTAAAGGATTAGTGATTAAAAAAACAGAAATGTTAGCGCCTTCATAAAGCCTAACATTCAAAAAGGACGTAGTTAAGATGGGTGACCTCCGACTTGCCCTGGGAGTCAGCTGCATGTTCCGTTCAGCTTGACTCTACTGGTAGTCTGTCAGTTACATTCCTCTTTCATTTCTGGTTGTTTGAGCTCACACAATCATTTCATTCCTGTTAAAAATGCATTCCCACAAAGCATCCATTCCTACTTTTGATGTACATAGTTCCTAAGTTCCAGTCCCTTTGGCCCCACCTAATATCAACCTATGTGTATCTCCAATAGCCAGACACTGCTCCAGTGAACATACGTTTTGATTCCTCAGAAAGTCATTGTTAAAATATCCTTTGTTCCTCATCTGTTGTCATAGCTTACATTGTGGGAAAAAAAATATTGAAATGTTTATTTCTAATAGCTAATATTAAATGTTTATTTCATATATAGCTAATATTTCATGTGAATAGGATTAGTGTTAGAGTATGAATGTATGAATTGAATATCAGTCTATAAATAAAGATGCGCATATATATATATATATATATATATATATATAATTCTTAAGATTACTATAATAGAAAAATACTTTGTTTTTTCCGGTTTGTGCAGCTGTGTTTGAGAAGTTTTTCTTTTTCTCCCGGGCCATATTTCTCCCCTGGAAACTATCTGGGGCATTTTGTGAAACCAACAGTTATGACAATCGTAGCTTTGATCTGTTGAGGGTTGGGCTGGGTAGGATTTCCCCTCCAAGCAGCGTTTGTTTGCGTACCTCCCTTCACCTCGGAGGATTAGGCCGTAAACAAAGTGAGTTGTGCAAAGGGACCCCGTGTCAGGGAGCTGTACCATGTCATATACTGTATTCCCCGGTCACCACGATGTACACATGCACAGCCACAGCCTCCACTAAGGTAGTGCTCAATAAGGCCATGCTTTCTCCACACACGTTTGACATTTAAAAAAAAAAAAAAATAAGAAAGGCATATCGAAGCATGACTGTGTTGTTGACTGTTTTGTTCTTGTGTGTTGGTGCAGTGTTAGCGCGCGCGCGTGCGTGTATGAGTGTTTACGTGCGGACCTACAACAATGTAACTTCTTGCCAGTCTGAGTTCTTGGACATGACGCGGTCGTCGTCGTCGTCGTTTGACCTTGCTGCACTAACACTGACATCATCAGTGAGGTCACATTAAGAAGCACAGGTCCTCCTGAATAGCGCGTAGTCACTTTCTGCCTAGTGAGGAGCCCACTGTATGAGAGGAATGCGTTAGTGTCTCTGAGTGGACCACTTGAGGCGGGATCTAATTGGATTCTTTGAAAAGAAAGAGGTAATTACTCATCATATCAGGTCGTCTCTGTACTGTGAAGTGTATCATATTAATGGTTCTGAGGTAGTGGGTTTGTATCAGTCAGTGGGGCCAGGCCTAACTGGAACTCACCACTAGCACCACATATCAAGGTATAACTGCTCACTATGCTCTGGGCATTTAAGGAATGACCGAAAAACACCGTTCTGCAGTATTCAAACCAAGGCATGCCAAGCAACAGCCCTTACTGACAGTATTCTGAAATTCAACGTTGTGTCTCATTAATCTCAGGCTTTTGTAGACATGTGCAACCAACGGAAGGCCGAAGTTCCCATCTTATCCTCCCCCCACACACACAACTGTACAGTCCATTCATCTGCAGATACTCACGTGGCTATTGACCTATGCAATCCTTGCTTCTTCTTCCTGTAGACACCACTGTGCTGTTGTTCTCAGTGAAGGTCTTGCCATTCAGGTAGTTAGTAGAAACTTGTGTTGTTGTGCAAACAGAGAAGCTTCATGTTACCCTGTTGTTGTTTTTTCTTTTTGCCAAAAGTGAAAAAGCTGTTTTTGATGACCATTGTTCTCCTGAATGTTCTGGATCCTTGTCCGTCTCTATGACAGCCAATCCTGCGTCAGAGCTGTGATGTCTGTGTTCTATTTTTGTGAGATAACTGAAGAATTACAAAGAAAGGGATGTTGAATAAACATATACACGTGAATGTACAATTGTGTGGAGTGTTAATTGAATGACTCAAGGGAGTTGATTGCCTCGACACTGCCTAAATGTAGGCTGTGCGGTCAACATAATGGATTGGCAGACAGACTGATTCAGAGGGAGAGGGGTGACATTTTAACTAACTATTGTGTTTCAGACACACTTCAACTTGAGCACAATCAAGTCCTGCAAATGAATCACAGCCACTTATTCTCCTCTTATTTCTGTTCAGAGAGTTAATTGCACATCTGTGCAAGATGACATTCAGAGTAGATCCCAACGGATGTCTAAGCCTTGCTTTGCAAACATTTGCACGTTGGATTTCGAAAGGGACACACACAGGCTTACTTCCATTAACTCTCCTCCTTAAACTGGGGTTAACCCCATTAACCAACCACTTCTGGAACTGCGAGCTAACCCCGCTGTCGGTCTGCACTATGTCCAGGTAAGACTACCTATGTGGATCTGCATGCCTGCCTGCTTGTCTGTCAATCACCCCCCTTTTTCTGTGGCTTATGCCTCTATATCCTACTATTAAAAAGACAGCATTAATGGAATCAATACTGTAATGGGAAATTGCATATAATTTTTGTTTGATTGTACTTTTTGTGTTGTTGCTTCATATGCTTTGATCGGTTGCCACCGAGTTAAATGTGATTATAGTTATTTTCATCCTGTAATTATCTGTCTGATTGTAGTGTCCTTGTTTTGCATTCCTCGTTATTTTTTTTTCATTCCGTACAAATGAAGCATTTCAAGTGGGTTTGGCAGTGGGGTGAATTTGATCCCCGTGTTGGACAAGCCTGAGGGGCAGTCGGTTTGCGCTGTCATGCCAATATCCTTGAAAGCACTCAATGGTTTGTTCACGTTCCTCATGTTTTACTGCAAAAGCAGCTTTCGTATAACCAACAGTGTTATATAACCAAGTCCAAATGTATAAAAAAAAAAAAATTTGCCACTCATCCAACCAGGAAGTCATATGGGTCAAGCGTTGTGAGGGTTTGCTCACTCGCCTGAGTGCTACTGAGATCAGAAAACCTACCTGAATAATACCGGTAACAATGCCAAACCATAAAAAAACATGTCCTAAACGCTGAGTACAGAAAGAACAGCTGTATTGTATGTGGATGGAAAGTGAATGTCTTGTGTTCAGAATGTTTGTTACGTTCCCACGCATTCAGTGAGCAGCACACCGCAAATTGTCGTTAAGGTGTGTGACAAAGCTTGAAGTTCAACTGTCTGACGGTTGTCTTCTGTACCCCACAGACAGTCAGAGGAAGCCTAACGGCCGTGAAGCTCCCCCAGGCTCCGCCGGGACTGAGGGCTCCAGACCGAAAGACGGGCTCAGCCACAACGTTCCCTTGGCCCGGCAAAGCGCCATACTCCCTTCACTGCCTATAAATGAGACCCACTCCCAGCTGTTGTCTTGTAATAAGACCTCTGACCACCCAGTCAGACCTGGTAAGTCCCAGTGTCTGCCTCCTCCTCCCCCGCAGTGTCCAGTCCCCTCCCCTGACATATTCCTGCAGGCCCCCTTCAGGATGGCAGGGAAAGACGGGAGAGATGTGTTCGCCAAATCCCCTCTCCCCATGGCCCGCCAGCCAGCCCTGCCGTCAGATCCTTTTCTTCGGGCTCCCTTTGGGAAGAGGAGGGAGATGTCCGGGGCCGTTGTCGCCGTCTCCCGACCGCCACAGCCCAACAACGCTCCCTCCTGGCAGGTCCAGCCCAACAGCCACTGCCTCCAGAGCCGTGTACGTCCTAGTGTCCAGGGAAAGGCCCAGTTCCCAACGGTGTGGCAGGTCCAGCCCAAGTACTCCCGGTGCACGGAGGCCCTCCTGCCCCAGCAGCCAGTTGCGGCCCACTGTGTGGTCTCCAGTGTGGGGCAGCAAGCTGCTGTGGGCTCGGTAGCTGTGGGCCCCCTGCACTCCTGGACCATTGGAGGCAGAGCTCTTGGGGATCCATTCCTCAGGGCTCCTTTTCAGCCCAAATGTCCACAGGGTAAGCCTTGACCCCCACCTCTTAACCAAAAGCCACAGCTGGCTTCCAATTAGTGCCTGCACCTGAAGAAAGGAGCTGGTCAGCTTAGCATGGCCCAGGCCAATCCTGATCTCTCCTCTGGAGGGCTTAGTCCAATACCAGCAGCCCTCTGATAAGAGTGCAGGTTGGTTTACTCTGGCTTCTTCTGTTGACAATGTGATATGTAGGCTGACTGTATTTTTGTACAATTGCAGTATTAACAATGACACACTCTGTCCCGCCTACATTCAACTTGTTTCGTTATACCCTCGTTCTACCTCAGCTGTCTGAAGGGATTTCAGATTAGACACTCTGGTAGATTGCAGCACTTTATTTGCAATTCATGAGGACTTGAAACGGAAGATGTTCCATGATGATTTCGCTCAAAGTACTAAGGATAATCTATATTTTCTGTTTTTGAGAAGTCTTCAGTGTAAAAGGAAAAGAAGAACTCAAGGGAAATATTTTGTTGAAGGGTTTGCGTTTGTACATTTACTTTACAGTCATGTGAGAAGCAAGTAAACCCCCGAAAGTTGTCTTTTGTTTTTTATTTACATATTTGGAAACATGGACATTTGAGAAATTACAACCACATTAGTTTTGGGTAACTTTGAAACCATTTATGCAATTAAAATAAACAGAAATTCAATTTCCTTATCCAAAATCATTAGTACACCCCAGCGTTACAGTCACATAAAATGGATAAAATTAGAATCAGGCGCACCAAACAAGGTGTAAGTGATTAGAAAATCATTAGAGAGCTTCTAAGGAGGGTGCAGCCGTCCACAATGATTAGAAACTTGGTCTGGTTTGGTCTGAACCCTGTGGGTTTTGGTAATACATGATGCCACGGTAAAGAGACCTATCTGAGACCCTCAGGGGAAACATTATTGATGCCCAGTGTACTATGAGGGGTTACAAAGACATTTCCAAGCAACTCAAAGTACAACCTCGTTTCCAAAAAAGTTGAGATGCTGCATAAAATGTAAATCAAAACAGAATGCAATGATATGCAAATTATTAATCCCTGTATTTAATTAAAAATAGTACAAAGACAGCATGTCAAATGTTGAAACTGTTTATTGTTTTTGGAAAAATACATGACCATTTGGAATTTGATGCCAGCAACACATTTCAAAAACGTTGTGAAAGGGGCATGTTTACCACTGTGTTGCATCACCTCTTCTTTTAATAGCACTCTGTGTTTGGGAACTGTGGAGACCAATTGCTGTAGTTTTGAAAGTGACATGTGTTCCCATTCTTGTTTGATATAGGATTTCAGCTGCTCAACATTTCTGGGTCTCCTGTTGTATTTTTCGTTTCATAATTTCATAATGCTCCAAATGTTTTCAATGGGTGACAGGTCTGGACTGCAGACAGGCCAGTTTAGCACCCAGACTCTTTTACTACGGAGCCATGCTGTTGTAATACGTGCAGAATGTGGTTTGGCATTGTTTTGCTGAAATAAGCAAGGCCTTCCCTGAAAAAGACGTCATCTGGATGGCAGCATATGTTGCTCTAAAACCTGTTTATATTGTTCAGCATTAATTGTGCCTTGACAGATGTGCAAGTCACCCATGTCATGTGCACTAATGCACCCACATACCATCACAGATGCTGGCTTTTCAACTGTGCGCTGATAAGAAGTCGGATGGTCCCTAACCTCTTTAGTCCAAAGGAAGCGGCGTCCATTATTCCCAAAAATAATTTCAAATTTTGATTTGTCAGACCACAGGACAGTTTTCCACTTCACTTCAGTCCATCTTAAATGAGCTCGGGCCCAGAGAAGGCGGTAGCATTTCTAGATTTTGTTTGTATTTGTTTTTTTCTTTTCATGGTAGAGTTTTAACTTGCATTTGTGTGATGTACTGTATTCACAGTCATTGGTTTTCGGAAGTGTTCCTGAGCCGATGCAATGATTTCCACTACAGAATCATGGCTGTTTTTAATGCAGTGCCGCCTGAGGGCCCGAAGATAATGGCCATCCGTTATTGGTTTTCGGCCTTGTTCTTTGCATACAGAGATTTCTCCAGATTCTCTTTTTTTATATCATTATCTTTTATTGATAGTATGGACCATAGATGAGATCCCCAAACTCTTTGCAATTTTACTTTGATAAACATTATTCTTAAATTGTTGCAATATGTGCCTGCGCTGTCTTTCACAGAGTTGTGAACTCCTCCCCATCCTCACTTCTGACAGGCCCGTCCTCTCTGGAATGATCTTTTAATACCCAATCATGTTACTGACTTGTTGCTAATTGACCTAATTTGTTGTGTGATATTCCACCAGGTTTAGTTTTTTTGCATTACACAACTTTTCCAGTCTTTTGTTGCCTCTGTCCCAATGTTTTTCAAACTTCTTGCTGGCATTTAATTCAAAGTGGGCACATTTTTCATGAAACAATAAAATGTCTCAGTTTCAACATTTTATATGTTGTCATTGTACATTTTTTCGAATAAAGGGTTTAAATGATTTGCACATCACTGCGCTCTGTTTTTATTTACATTTCACGCGGTGTCCCAACTTTTTGTGAAAGTGGGTAGACATCATTCCACGGATCATTTTCAAATGATGAAAATTCCAAACCACTGGCAATCTACGTAGAACAGGTCGCCCCACCAAATTAAACCCAATAGCTGACGGAAGATGCTCATAGAAATCTTTAAGAACCCAAAGGTAACATCAGTGGATCAACAGGCCTCTAGCCACAATCAATACCGAAGTTCATGACTCAAATGTCTCTAAGAGACTGCACAAACTTGGCATGCATGGGAGATCAAGAAAGAAGAATATCAAGACATGACATTTGCTGGAGTACCTGGGTAAAGACCATAATCACTGGAACAATTTGCTCTGAACAGATAAGTCAAAGTTGGAGTTTTTTGCCCACATGACCAGGTGCCATTTTCGGCGAAATTAAAACACTGCATTTCAACAGAAGGACCTTATACCAAACTTAAAGCATGGAGGGATTGGCGTTATGGTTTGGGGCTGCTTTCATTATTGAGTCAACTATGAATTCCACATTGTACAGTACCAGCAAATTCTTGAGGAGACTGTGAGGACATCTGTCAAAAAAGCTGAAGCTTTGCAACAGAACAATGATCCAAAACACACACCAAGCTACAACATAATTGCTCAAAAAGAAGAGATGGAGTGTTATACAATGGCAGTCAAAGCCTTGAGCTCAATCCTTCTGAATCCCTGTGTGGGGATTAGAAGCTGGTCATGGATGCAATAAAGCCCTCAAACATGTCACAGTTGAAGCAGTACTCTACAGAAGAGAAAAATGTCTCCCTATAGATGTGAGACTGGTAGACAGTTAACTTAATCTAGTCGTTTCTTTTATCTCAGCCAAAGGAGGCAACGATAACTTTTGAAGGATTGTTTTTGTTGTTTTTTGCAAAGTATAATATTTTCACTGTCTTATGTTAAATTTGGTTACCTTTATCTGTCAGTAGTGTTGAAGATTATACATATTTGGACATATGGATATGTATAAACAGACAACTTTCCATGTGGTGTACTTACTTTTTCTCATGACTGTATATAATTTTGTTACATTATTGATTGTAATGCTGTTAATAATATACTAATTTCCTATACAGCTTACATACGGTTAGACTTGAATAATACTGTTGTAGTACTAAATGACAACCGTTGAGTATTTGATGAGCTGATGACATTTGATCTCTTCGGTGTCAAATGTTTACAGTATACTGCAGTCATGTTGAGTAAATAGAGAGTTTGGCCAATGCGCTTACTGTTTGAAGAGTTCTCTTTTCACATCTATAGCCATTGATAAATGACAATACAGTTCTTCTAGCTTATTTCTGATAGTTCTAGAACTAAGTAGACTTTGAAAAAAAAAGATCAGAATACAAATCAATAAATTTGTCTGTTAATTTAACTTCTGTTTTGCTCGTTTACAGCAGTAATTTTATAGGGAAGTGTCAGAGGCATCCACTTATCTTTAACACCAAAATTGTGACAATAGAAGTGTTAACACGGCATCCATTCTTAAACCTGACCAAACTCTCGTATCAATGACTGTGATGTCCTTGATCTATTATATGCAGTTTTCATCTTCACCGGTGAACATTGTTATTTAAGTTTTATAAAAGGACTTTTAAAGGATTTTCATAAAGGATGTTTAACTTAGGTCTGTAACCATAGGAGAAACCTTTATGATGTTTTTAATGTGTTAGTTCAGTGGTGTCAAATTAGTTCCACAGAGGGGTTACTGTCTGCTAGTTGTATTATTTTCCTTATAACTTGTTACATATATTAAGATCTAAGTGAGGGAAGTTGCTAACTAATCAGTGACCTTAATGAAGTACAAAGAGGGAAACTGTCGGACCCTGGGCCCTCGATGGAATGAGTTTGACATCTGTTTCTTAGTTAGTTGCTATTTATGAAAATGCACTATAACATACCAACATTTTTTACATTGTACTCATTTCCCTGGATTGTATAATGGCATTCCAACAGTAATGATTCTAAAACACTTTAAACATACAGAGCATAGGAAAAGACGAGTCTACTTACCACCCAAAGGCTATACCTAAATGGGGTGAACATTTTATAACATTAGGTAATTAAATGTTTCCTTGTTGAGCTTACCGAGTACAATACCAATCATAAACCTTTGACCTAACAATAGGTTCTATCTCATGCTGTCATATGTTTACTCCAACCCTTTGTGTCTCTTGAGGAATGCTGTAAGGTTGTAAAATATATATGTATATACACTACTGATCAAAAGTTTGGGGTGACATAGAAATGTCCTTGTCTTTCGAAAGAAAAGAAAATTTGTTGTCCATTAAAATAACATCAAATTGGTCAGAAATACAGTGTAGACATTGTTATTGTTGTAAATCACTATTATATCTAGTATCTGGAAACGGCAGATTTGTAATGCAAGATCTACATAGGCGTATAGAGGCCCATTATCAGCAACCATCCTGTGTTCCAATGGAACGTTGTGTTCGCTAATCCAGGTTTATCATTTCAAAAGGCTGATGGATCATTAGAAAACCCTTTTGTAATTGTTAGCACATCTGAAAAATTGTGCTGATTAAAGAAGCAATAAAAAAGGCCTTTAGACTATCTGGAGCGTCAGAAATTGTGGGTTTGATTACGGGTTCAAAATGGCCAGAAACAAAGAGCTTTCTTCTGAAACTATTCAGTTTATTCTTGTTCCAAAAATGAAGGCTATTCCATGCAAGAAATTGTCAAGAAATCTTGGGTACTACTCCCTTCACAGAACAGTGCAAATTGGCTCTACAGTGCACATGCTGGCCTTCTAGGCAGAGTTGCAAAGAAAATGTCAGAATGGCCAATAAAAAGAAAAGATTAAGATGGGCAAAAGAAGACTCCATCCATATCATCCCATCTTGCAACGCCATGCCATACCCGGCACTTGATTGGAGACACTTTTCTCCTAGAACAGGACAATGACCCAAAGCACAACTCCAAACCATGCATGAACTATTTAGGGAAGAAGCAGTTAGCTGGTATTCTGTCTATAATGGAGTAGCCTGCACAGTCACCGGATCTCAACCCTATTGAGCTGTTGTAGGTGCAGCTTGACCATATGGTACGTAAGAAGTGCCCATCAAGCCAGTCAAACTTGGGGGAGGTGCTACAGGACGCATGGAGTGAAATCTCTTCAGATTATCTCAACAAATTGACAACTAGACAACTTCTAAGTGACCCCAAACTTTTGAATGGTAGTGTATGTATATGTATGTATTCTGTCATGTACTGTAATCTCTCTGAATGCCTCTATCTTCTATTGGTCTGGAAGTCCTTTTGAAGGAGGGGCTTGAGGAGGGCAGCATAGCTGGCTGGTGCTCTGCTGGATTTCCTCTTTGTCACAACACCCTCGATGCTTTTGTCCAATGCTTAGTTATTAACAGCATGCTGCCCAATGAAGGATTATCCAAAAAAATGTTCATTTACTGCATAATTGGCTTAAACGTTCATGTTAACAGTATGCATATTTAAAATAAATGTAATCATACTCGCTGTCAAGTGGCATTCTTCTCTAATCATTTCTTAAGGTCCTATAGTAATTGGTCAGAAGGAAATTTGACCTGTTGTCCTAATGCAATGTAGTGTCTTATTTTTTTATTGTTAGTGTGACAATTTGTTCTCAGTGCCATCAGAAATGGCTGTTGTGTTGATCTACCGGTCTGTTACACTGAAGGAGTTGATTAAAGAACAGAGCCTCAGGTTTGGCTGCCTGGTACCAACTGTAACCCTGTGCCAGGTCCTTACAGAATTTGCATCATGTTTGGCCTTTTCTTTTACTGCCTCCTATCCCTCTGCCGCTGAATTGAGCTAGTTGCCATTAGCTCTGTGATCTGCCACAGGCACGACTCTGAGGTCACTCCCAACAGGGCTGCTTATTATTGCGTAGTGTCTTTTTGACCAGGATAAGAATTTTCTAGTAAGACTAATATCAATTCTTAGAAAAATCTGAAGGTTTCCAATTCAAGCAAATTATTTGTTCAGTGTCCAAGATGTGTGCTGGCAGGGAACACTGCAATAGGTCTTTGTAGATGATCGGTACACCCACAAAACAACTTATGTAATTTCTTGAACTTCTTTCGCTTCTCATAAAAACTCAATGTGCTTTAAGAGCGAAGAACAAACAAGCAATACCTCTTGACAGGCCAGATTACTGAGGCCAAGTCTTTGAAAGCTGCATCCTCTCAAGGAGAGTGTCAAGTGGTGAGTGGTGATTGGAGTTTGCTGCTGATCTTGTTGAAGGCAAGTCACAAAACAGACAGACTTTCCTTCCCTTTTGTTTGGCACTCACATAGCCAATGCCTCAGCAGCTCTGGGTGCCTGAAAACACACCACAGAGGTCATTATGGTAGGTTGTTGTCCTCACCATGAACCCTCTGACTTATCACTGCTGTTTTCCTCCATTCATCTTTAATTCAACCTCCCATTTGAGGCATCTTCATTCACACATAAGCGGTGAAATCGCTTGCCGTTCCGCTAGAGACAACGGGAGGCAGCTGACATTGTCCCGCCTTTGCTGTTTTGACCAATCAGTTACTTTAAGCTGGGAAAAGTAGCCTATTGCGTTCAAGGAAAAAGGTGGGCCCAAAATGAACAAAACAGTAGTAATCTCAGTTCACTAAAATGAAACTCAGTAAAAGATAGTGATGGGAAGTTCGACTCTTTCTACTGACTCGGATCTTGTCGAGTCATTCATTAAAAAGTTTGATTCTTTTGAGTAATTTAGTTCATTTGAGTCAATAATGCCTACAGAACGATAAAACTGACCGAGTCAGTCGTTCGCGAGTCTTTTTTAGTTAGGCAAATTTCATCGGTGTTTATCATTAATCAAAAATCAACTACTACATTAATTATTTTAGACCTACCATGTATCCAATTATCTGTTACAAACATGTCTTTATAATGCAACTATCTTGATCTATTTTTCGTTGCGAAAGTAAAATTAACAGCGTACTCCGTGGTTGGGTAGAACTCCACTGCCAGCTGTTCAAATGAACGAAACAAACGTTCAATTGAACGATAAAACTGACCCAATCAGTCATTCATGAGTCTTTTTACTTAGGCAAAGACTCCATGTATGATTTTATCTGTGTTTATCATTTCAATCAAAAATCAACTACCACATTATTTTAGACCTTTAGACAGGAGTCTTTTTACTTAGGCAAAGGTAGCGGCTCCGTGCTTGTTTTCATCTTTTTTTAATGGCATCAGTAATCAACTAACTATATTAATTACTATAGTCTGCGTTCAGTTATCAGTTATAAACATGTCTTTATGATGTTCCTGCCTTGATCTATTTTTCTCTGCGAATGCACATAGAAGTTGATCGGAGAACTGAGCTGGAGGACCGGGTATGAAGCAAGTGATCATGTTGTAGTAATCCGCTGTCAAACGTTCGAATGAACGATGCAATTGAACGAGTCACTTGAAAAAAGTAAGTCCAGAGTCACTAAAAAGATTCGTTCAAAACGAACGAATCGTTCGCGGACTGCACATCACTAGTAAAAGAAAATGCAGGGGATTTGAGCAGATTTCTCTGCTATAGCATACTAGCAATTCAAGAGAACCGTGACAGCCCCGCAGAAACGGTTCATTCACGAAAATGGGTGTATGCCATTTGTTTTAAAAACTACATCTACTGTAGCCGGTAGCTAGAACTTTGTTTTGGTTGATAGCAATAGCTAGCACTACTAAATACATATTACGTATTAACTGATCGAGGGTAACTATATAGGTCCGGTACTCTGAGCGATCCTTGACTACGCTTTATTGTTTTATATATTGTCTCGATAGAACTTGAGTGTGACGTTATATATTTCCTCCAGTTCTAGTACTAATAAAATTAGATGTTCGTCCGACGTGTTGGTTAGGTTATGGACTATTCAGTATTGTAGTACCTCCTACAAGCATTCCTATTGGTTTTTCGCTGTGCTCTGATTGGTCCTTCCGCGACGGAGAAGAAAAAAAATAGAACACTGCTCTATTTTTTGCGGTCTGCGGTTCCGCCGTGGCCAGTGCGGCTGTCCCGCTTCTAGGAGCGGGGCGGGAAGTCTTTTTTGTATGGCTAGCAATGGAGCGCTTTCAACAACGGCATGCCGCTTATATGTGAATGAGGGGTCAGGAACGGGTGCCCAATTGAAACACAAGCTGATACTGTGCATATAGATTGCATGTTTGGACATAGATACACAGGTAAGTCTGTAAATAATTGGACACTGACACAAGTTTTAATATTTTGGCTGTTTACCAAAATATATTCAAGGTACAGTTAAATAATGAAAATGGGCTAAAAGTGCAGTCTCTTAGCTTTAATTTGAGGGTATTCACATCGAAATTGGAGGAAGGGTTTAGGAATTACAGCTCTTTAATATGTAGCCCCCTCTTTTTCAAGGGACCAAAAGTAATTGGACAATTGACTCAAAAGCTGTTTCATGGACAGGTGTGGACTATTCCTTAGTTATTTCTTCATCAATTAAGCAGGAAAAAGGTCTGGAGTTGATTCCAGGTATGGCATTCACATTTGGAAGCTTTTGCTGTGAACCCACAACATGCGGTCAAAGGAGCTCTCAATGCAAGTGAAACAGGCCATCCTTAGGCTGCAAAAAGAACATCCATCAGAGAGATAGCAGGAACATTAGGAGTGGCCAAATCAACAGTTTGGTACATTCTGAGAAAAAGACCGCACTGGTGAGTTCTGCAACACAAAAAGGCCTGGACATCCATGGAAGACAACAGTAGTGGATGATCGTAGGATCCTTTCCATGGTAAAGAAAAACCCCTTCACAACATCCAGCCAAGTCAAGAACACTCCAGGAGGTAGGCATATCATTATCCAAGTCTACAATAAAGAGAAGACCACACGAGAGAAAATACAGAGGGTTCACCACAAGGTGCAAACCATTCATAATCCTCAAGAATAAAAAGGCCAGATTAGACTTTGCCAAGAAACATCTAACCAGAAAAGCAACCAGGCAAGCCTAGTTCAGCCAGCCCACAATTAGAAGTGATGTTGCCCTCACTGGATTCAAACCAGGGTTTTCCAGATGAGAGACTGTCTGCCACCACTACACCACTGAGCTACACGTTTGCAGGGTGTTGGTTAAGCGTCTCGACATTAGATCATTTTGTCACACAGTAACATCACGCCAAGTTTGAATATTTCACTAAACACCATTAAGCATTGTGTAAAACTGACTAACATTTCTTAAGTATACTTCCACCACAAATAGCATCTATGAACTGTATGGCTTTTTGCCACTGGTGTCACGCCCTCCACATCCGCCTCCTCATAGTACGTGCCAGGCTCTTCCTCTCTCCTGTTTGTCTGTATGTTTGGACGCCGGATCCGGGCTCCTGCAATCCAGTTCCGGCTTTCCTCCACTGCTCTTCAAATTTCCACACCTGCGGTTCATTCCCTCATCAGCTTGCCATCATATACCCTGGTTTCCCGTCCGCTCGTCGCTAGATCGTTGTTGTTCACTACTCGGTAGTAACATTCACGGCCACTCTACATCATAGTCTGAGTAAACCTGTTCGAGTTGTTCTTCCCTACTAACCTTATTTCTCCTCTGTTCTAAGATCCACCTCATCCCGCCTTCAAACCTGTCCACCTGCCCGTCTGCCGGCCTACCTGCTTTGCCTACCCCGCTGCCGTCTGCCTTGCCCTGCCTACCTACCAGCCCAGCCCTCACCCCTCCGGCCCGACCCCAGTCCTTCCGCTCCAACCTACATTAAAACACCCCTCTTGTTCCATTGCTTGTGTCTGGTGTCGTGCGCTTGGGTCCACTAGCGGCTGCCCCGTGTAACAACTGGCTGTTTTAACAGCTTATTTGCCAGTAATAGGCTTACTAGTATCTACTAACTTACTAATTGGAATAGTCATAAGAATTGAGCAATTGCTAGCAAGACTGAAGATGAACTTTACAATGCCAAAACTATTTCATTTCATGGCACAACAATGTTCGTTTTTCTTTCATTCGTGAATGACATTGATACAATAAATATAGATATAGGGGACGATAACTGACTTTTTCGTCATGTGAAAAGACGAGAGAATAGTGAAAACCCATGCTCTTTTACTGGCCAATGGATTGTGATCTAGCCTATATTACCCCAAAAAGCACGGATTTGTACCCGAAATAGTCGCAATATAACCGTAAACGTTTTTGTTTTAGGCTTACAATAATGTAGCTACTGAAGTTCGTAGCCAGTGAAGTTTTTGTCTATCCTTACCCAAAAAGCATGCACGGATGCGTCCTTTGAAAACGCACCAGAAATAGTTGCAATCTAACCGTAAACCGTTTTATTTTAGGCTTACTATAACGTAGCTACTGAAGGTTGTAGCCAGCAAAGTTTTTGTCTATCCTGAATAAATCCTAATTCAAAATTTATTTTGACTGTGATGAGGCTTAAACGCGGGACCTCTGGGGTCGTTCTCCGCGTCTCTAACCACTATGCTATTTAACAAGGGTGGGTGGGTCAGTCTGTCTGTCGGTCCGTCTTCACTCCACTCTGTAAGAGACATTCGCTCTTCTTGGCCGGCTCCGCTCACGTGTTCCGGCAAAAAAGCCAGCCCGGTTCTGGAACAGCATTCTTCGGACAGATGAAATTAGGATCAACCTGTACCAGAATGATAGGAAGAAAAAAGTATGGAGAAGGCTTGGAATGGCTCATGATCCAAAGCACCACACCACATCATCTCTAAAACACGGTGGAGGCAATGTGATGGTACGGGCATGCATGGCTTCCAATGGCACTGGGTCACTAGTGTTTACTGATGATGCGACAGAAGACAGAAGCAGCCGGATTAATTCTGAAGTGTATAGGGAAATAATCTCTGCTCAGATTCTGCCAAATTCAGCGAAGTTGATTGGACGCGCTTCACTTTACAGATGGACAATGACCCAAAACATTCTACGAAAGCAACCCAGGAGTTTTTTATGGCAAAGAAGTGGAATATTATGCAATGGCAGAGTCAATCACCTGATCTCAACCCGATCAAGCATGCTGCACTTGCTGAAGACACTTGCTGAAGACAAAACTTGAGGCAGAAATACCCACGAACAAACAACTGAAGACAGATGCAGTAAAGGCCTGGCAAAGCATCACAAAGGAGGAAACCCAGCATTTGGTGATGTCCATGCGTTCCAGACTTCAAGCAGTCATTGCCTGCAAAGGATTCTCGAAAAAGTATTAAAAATGAACATTTATAATTGTGTTAATTTGTCCAATTACATTTGAGCCCTTGAAATAAGGGGACTGTATATGAAAATAGTTGCAATTCCTAAACGTTTCGTACAATATTTTTCTTCAACCCCTTGAATTAAAGCTGAAAGTCTGCACTTCAATTGCATCTTGGTTGTTTCATTTTAAATCCTTTGTGGTGGCATACAGAGACGAAATTATGAAAATTGTATCAGTGTCCAAATATGTCTAGACCTAACTATATGTAATCTCTTTGTCAACACTATTTAACAAATTACACTGAAAGATTATACTTTGCAATCATGTACTGAAAAATCAACAGAAATGCATTTTCATACTGCAGAAAAAATAAGTACACCCCTAGATTCAATAGCTGGTGTTGCCACCTGAAATTTCACAGTAGCCGTGTCTTGTAACTGTCTATCAGTCTCTTATATTGACTAGGAGGATATATTGACTTCTTTTCAGTGCTGCTTCAACTTCTCATTTTCGAGAATTTACTTGCATGCATTTCCCACTTCAATTACCACCACAACTTTCAATAGGATTGAGATTTGGGTTTTGACTCGGCTATTACAAAACCCTCCATTTTCTTAATCATTTTCATGAGTTTTGGTGCACCTGATTCTAATTCTTTTTAACCTATTTTTCCTTCCCAATTTTGCTATATCCTATTTCTGATTAAAGCCCTGCTTCATTACAGGAGCTGCTAGCGGACTCTGGACAGTGGTAAAATGACTGCCTGGCAGTTAGCGCTGTCACAGAGAGACCAAGGTTGGAATCCTGGCGGATGCATTAACATTATGGTCCTGCTACGTTGGTAAAACCTATGTTCATATGAATTTGATTACTTCCAGGGATGCACAACTTTTGGAAATCAGTTAAATATCTGTTACAAAGAATAATTATTTTGATGTTTTGGACACTAAGTATTAAAGAAAAATGTAACGCTCCTCTTAGACCATACTCCCTTGGCAATAAATTAAACCCCTGTTACAGTTGTCTGAGCTTTTTTCTAAAGCAGCAAGTATTCTTCCAGCGGTCCTCAAAAAACACATGACAGTTAATAAAAAACAACACAGAAAATAAGAGCACGTAATCCTGAAATATTGCACCCCCAGTCTCACCACAAATTTTGTTTAAACTTAATGCATTATTTCAAGCCACTTCAATTGAAAGACATTTTATTTGTAGTCAAGCACTCTTCAAGGTACGCACTTTAAATTAATAGCCTACTGCACCTTGTCTGTGTAATTTGGGAATCCTCAGGCTTATCTGCCTATTCTGCTTTTATACCATATATGACAGCTTGGACCCCCGATTATGTCATTTGTGTTGTATTTTATGAGTAGTTTTTCAGCAAAAACTATGATAAATTAAAATATTTGTTTCTGTAATTTTCTTTATTTTGTCAGAAAAAAGGACTTTGTTGGTTTTGGATGCATTCTGTACATTCTATACATACGTTAAAGACTCTAAAAGCACAATCAATACACACATTACAGATCCTCATTCCTTTGTAGGAACAGTGACGCCACAATGGTGACATCGTCAAAATTCCCCTTAACAGCCAGGTCACTCTAAAATGTGCTTGTGTTCGTGTTTTGCCAATTGTTGACAATCTGTCTGATTTGTTGATTTCCAATAGTCAATGTAATTGGTAATACATAATAGTGTCATATTAGCTTACAGTACTATGACTGTCATAATATTAGAAATTGTTACTATATTTTCTTTTAGCATAGTAGAGCTTTAAAATATCCACCAGCTCAAGTAGCAGGATCCAGCTGTTGAAATTACATATTGCGCATTTAACAGTCCACATGACAGGCTTTTCATTCATTTGGCTTTAGAAACTATTTACATGATCCCTGTGTAAACGAGCAAAGCATGTAATTTGTTAATTTCCCAGATTTTTCTCTTTCCTCACAATAAGAATATTTACTGATTTATATACACTGCTGTTCAAAAGTTTGGGATCACTTAGAAATGTCCTTGTTTTTCGAAAGAAAAGCAAAATTTTTTTGTCCATTAAAATAACATAAAATTGATCAGAAATACAGTGTAGACACTGTTAATGCTTTAAAATGACTATTGTAGCTAGAAACGGCTGATTTTCAAGGCCCATTATCAGCAACCATCACCAGAAGGCCAGCATCCCGGAGTCACCCCTTCACTGTTGACGTTGAGACTGGTGTTTTGTACTATTTAATGAAGCTGCAAGTTGAGGACATGTAAGGCTTTGGTTTCTCAAACAACCCACTCTAATGTATTTTTCCACTTGCTCAGTTGTGCACTGGGGCCTCCCACTCCTCTTTCTATTCTGGTTAGAGGCAGTTTGCGCTGTTCTGTGAAGGAAATAGAACACATCGTTGGACACAGGGCCGGCGCCACGAGGGGGCAAGAGGGGGCTTAGCCCCCTCAGTTGAATCTTCTGTTTTTAAATTCTCTATAGAAAAATAGCCAAAAAAAAGATTAGCCCACTCGCCATTATTTTCTGCTCCCTCAGTTACTTCGTCCTGGCGCCGGGCCTGGTTGTACAAGATCTTCAGTTTCTTGTCAATTTCTTGCAATATTCCTCATTTCTCAGAACAAGAATAGACTAACAAGTTTCAGAAGAAATGTCTTTGTTTCTGGCCATTTTGAGCCTGTAATCAAACCCACAAACGCTGATGCTGAAGATACTGAACTACTCTAAAGAAGGACAGTTTTATTGCTTCTTTAATAAGCACAACAGTTGTCAGTGATGCTAACATGATTGCAAAAGGGTTTTCTAATGATCAATTAGCCTTTTTAAATGATTAACTTGGATTAGCACAGACAATGTTCCATTGGAACACGAGTGATTGTTGCTGATAATGGGCCTCTATGCCTAAGTAGATATTCCATTGAAAATCATCTGTTTCCAGCTACAATAGTCATTTACAAGATTAAAAAAAAATGCTTTTCTTTCAAAAATAAGGACATTTCTAATTTATCCCAAACTTTTAAATGGTAGTGTATATATATTTCAATTTGTCAATCTGTAGGATTTTCTGTACCTTTCAGATTATTTAAAGTGTATGTTTATCCCTTCTGTCAAAAAAGGCTTTATTCCGCATCTACTAATGAAGCAAAGCAGTAAAACCTTTGCACGGTAGTCATGTGAGCAATACTCAGTCACAGGGCAACTACACTGAACTGTCTGTGTAGAAAATGCCCATATGTTTTCACCAACAAAAAGAAGAGACGACTTGAACTTTAAACACACCAACATACACATTTACCAATCCAGAATAACACACGTCCACTGATCAAATCCTGTTCTCAATGCCTCAGATTGGCCACAGCCTTGTACTACCTGGAGCTAGTTTTTCTGAAAATCTTAGAATAAAAAACAATGTATGTCAATCTTCCTGACACCCTTTTAAATAGAGCAGATGACAAATATAATCTTTGATGGATCAATTGCTCAGCTTCTCTCTGATCCTTTGGGTGAAGTAGATAGTGTTCCAGAGGGCTAGACCAGGTCTCTTTCTCTGGCTTGTCTGTCTGTTGATGGTATTGTGGGTAGGTGGAGGAAAGAAACAGTACTGGGGTCATTTTCAGGGCCTTCAGAGCCCATGCAGCTCATTTCCTTGACTGATGTTTTGACCCTTTTCTCCTTCTCATCCTCACTGGCATTGGTCAGATGGGCGTGGGGGAGGGCGTGAAGGCGGAGGAGCTCTGCATGAGGGTGGAGCCTGAGGGGATGGCGGAAGAGAGCCAGTTGGGGAAGGGGGTGCGGCAGGACAAAAGGGTGGAGGGGTGGGCGGGGCCACAGGGGAGGATGAAGTTGGAGAAGCCGGGGGCAAGGCTCGGTTTGGAGGAGGGGTGTATGGGGGAGGAGTGGTGCAGGATGGAGGGGGCGTGGACGGCAGGGGTGGAAGTGTGGAGGTGGGGGTGGGTGGCATGTGGGAGAGGGTGCCCCGTGAGGAGGGGTGGCTGTAGGCATGAGGAAGACTGTAGATGGGCGTGGAGGGCTGGTTGTAGATTGGGTAACGAGGAGCTGGGTAGGATTTCACCCGGTTGAAACTTATGCATCTCCCCTGTAAGTCAAGAGAGAGAGAATCAACAAGGAGGAGAGGAGAGCAATCACATGCAGTCAGCAGTGATTTGGTGATGAACTGGCATTTATGAACTACCTCTGAAGTATTTAATTAACGCCATTCAAATATGACCAGAACGGAAAATCTAATTCTCGTAATTGTTTTCCTTTCTGAATAATGTAGAGTGCTGACTTCTGGTCATCTATACATGTCAAGTCAATTCAGTCAAAACAATGGTATTTACAGAAGTAGCAATCCCTTTTGGTTTGCGCCGTCCTGCTATTCACAGCTGTATCTGAGACCATACTGTATAAAACCCAGCCAACCCAGCCCGACTAGAGTTACGGGAAGGTGGGGATGTGGGAAGCCATCTGCCCTTAATGGCTCCAGCACATTTGAACTCATTCCTTCAGTTTGGAGCAATATCAGAATGTTAGCTTCTTTAGTCTTTAAAATCCAGGATACATTGTGCCTTCCTCACCCAGTCCTGACTCTACAGAAGTTATTATTTCTAACTGCTGAAACCCTGAAGTGCTGTAGTCTTTTATTTACTGGTTGGCTGGAAGTGGTTTAAAAGTATTAGGCAGAGCTAAGGATTTAATGAGGAAATCGGCATTGAGGGCAATCAAAAGCGGTTTTAATTAATCTCAGAATTGAATTGGTTTTCAGAATTGCCAACATTCTGTAAGGAGTGTTTAGTGAGGTAATGAAAAAACCCACCCTTTTTCTTAGATGGAAAAACAGTTAAAAAAGAGATCTGAAAAAACTTTTGAAAAAAAAGTAGTGCAAAAAGAGAAGAGAAAAAAAGAAGGTAGGATGAAGCCTTCCCCTCTTCATTTTCCATTCTGTCTGCTTTGCTCCTCAGGCTGTGGTCTTGGCTTCAGACCTTCATCTTTCCGTTGCTTTTCCAGGGATTTTAGATCTTTCTCTTGAGAATTTGCAGCAAAGAGGGCCTAGGCATTACGTAGTGTGGTTTCTGCCTCCTTCACTGTTAACTCTCACTGCATTCTTTCTGCTTTTCTTGCGTAACAGTATATAATAACCAAGTGCTGGGCCAGTGGACCTTATTATCCCCTTGAAGGGCTCTTAAAGAAAGGCTCCTGTAAGCTATCTGCCCTTTATCTTAGCAGAGCTTGAATCACACTCCGGTGCTCTTGTTGAGAAGCTAAAAACGCCTTCTGTGCATGGCCTTGTGACAGCCCATACAATGCAGTGACAGTAGATGTTTATATTGGCGGTTATTCTATGCTATTTGTTTTTGTGCCTTACCTTGTCTCCAGGATAGGGTCTCATCACAGACACCCGATCATATCCTTTTCTTAAAAACACCCAAAGAGCATCCAGCTTGCCCTGAACAAAAACAGGAACAATAAAGAAGAATGTTACATTATATATGACAATATGATGACAATAATATTGCCTGCCTGTTTGCCTGTCAGCATACAGGGATGTTGGTTAGTCCAACATCTATTTGTTTCGTTGTCTTTCTGTCTCTGTATGGTTTGGTGGCTGGCTGACACTTTGTCCATGGAAAGCTGTGTGTCTCTGTAGAAGAATAGTCAGGTAGGTACCGATAAATGGGAAGGAATGTATTTTGTTGGGACCGGCACCAGCTTCTCTCTGCTGTGCAGATTTCATTTTCCCGAGGTCAACTCAGTTCATGTCTGGTTCACATTACCGCTCATTCAGCTGACTGCAACGTTATGAAACTAACTTTCTGGAAACACTGACACTGCAGCCACGCTCCAACTAACTTGTTTTGATCATTGACTGTTTGTTGTTTTGATCATAAATGGTAGCAAGGGTCAATTATGAATGAATTCAAGAATTGATTTATGAATTATATTTTTAACCGGCACCACCCACAAGTAGCATAATTTTAATTTACTTTAAATTTAGCATGTAGAATGGAGTTTGAGTTGAATTCATTTCTCTAAAATTGCTTAGATCAATATATTGTAGCATTGTTATTTTATATTTTTCATTTATTTGTTTTAACACATTTCACTATAAAATCGGTACAATAATGGAAAATACTCTAATATAATATGGATTGTTTATAATAATTTATAATCCCTTTAATGTTTTTAAATATAACAAATTTCTCATAATGCATTAGAGAGATTAACTAGGTTAGATAACCATTGTATAGGAAGGTAACGGCATAACATTACATGACACCGTAAAAGATTGTTTGAGTTAAGCTGTGTTCACCTACTAGTAAGAATTAGGAAACATACACATTTTCAAATAAAACATACTGATGAAATGCCACTTATTTATGCAAAACAAAACAAACAAAATGTAAAATACAATTTTTTATTTGTATTCTTTTTCATGAATAAATGACATCGTCTTTACTGACTCACTGTCCTTTTAGTTTTTAATGACCAAATCATAGAGGGAGACAGATTAAGAGGAGACAGTTGGAGACAGGTAATTAACCCTGGTTTCCAGCAGGGACTCAAATACAAGGATGGAGCCGGGACTGTGACCACTGGGCCAGTGCTCCTCCAGGGGAATATCTTTTTCATGAAAGATTTGTCAAATGATCAAGACTTGCATGGGTCACATCTCAAACAAATTGCTTAAAATTAAATTGTGTCCGAATAAAATTTGATTGAACTTAGTCTAAAGTTTGAAATATAATTCTGAATTGACAACAACCCTGATGAGTAGAGGGGTTATCAAGTCCAAACTGTGTCCAATACTGTACATATTATGTAATAATAGATGCAATTTGCTTTGGGACCGGCACCAACTCCCCTCTGCTGTGCAGATTTCATCTTCCAGAGGTCGTCTCAGTTCATGTCTGGTTCACATTACCGCTCATCCAGCTGACTGCAACGTTATGAAACTAACTTTCTGGAAACATTGACGCATCTACTGAGTTTTGATGAGTAGCTAGGCCAGAGTAAATTATGAATTGATTGCTGAAGTGTATTGTAATACCAATTACTTTTTTCAAAAAAAAATTGAGCTGGTAACACCTGCTATTAATTGTAGCAGAAACGTTTATGCTAGGGTTAGGCATATGGAATATCTTCCCACGTGAATCACTGCTGGAGATATTCCACCTTAAATATAGAGCGAACCTGGTCCTCTACAGTCAATTGACACGCCAGCAGAATGTTTAATTTAATTGAAGCAGTACAGTACAAGCTTGAAACCTTCTTTCTATACCAACCGAAAGATGAGATTCCCACCCCCCACCTTCCACTGCTCCACCACCTGAGAAGAGGTAATCTGATTAAGGCCACAGAGATGACATTTCCATTTTCTCTTTTCTTGGTAACTGGTAACAGCATTAATATTTAAAAACAAGTGATTTTGGGGTGATCATATTTAAGCCTTTGAAAAAACGCTTGTGGTAAATAGTTTAAAATATTAACTAATAAATATTAATGTTTTTTATGTAATATTATGTATTAATGTTTTAAAATATTAAACTTCTTGCCGGACCGCGTAAGTGGAGCCGGCCAAGAACAGCGAATGTCTCTGAGTGAGTGAGCGAGCAAGCGAGCGACCAACAACCCACCCACCCCTTGTTAAATAGCGTAGTGGTTAGAGAAGTGGCGTGTCCATGCATGCTTTTTGGGGTAATATATTCTTTATCAAAACCCCTTGGGCAGTAAAAGAGGAGGGGTTTCCACGATTCTCTCGTCTTTCCACTTGATGAAAAAGTCAGTTATCGTCACCAAAATTGATAGTTATTGTATCAATGTCATTCACAAATGAAAGAAAAATGGATGTGTTTGTGCCATGAAATGAAATAGCTTTGGCATTGTTCAGTCTCACTAGCAATTGCTCAATTCTTATGATTTTTAAGTTAGTAAATACTAGTAAGTTAGTAAATACTAGTAAGCCTATTACAGGATAATAAACTGTTAAAACGGCCAGTGGCAAAAGCCATAAAGTTCATAGATGCTATTTCTGGTGGAGGTAAACTTAATAAGAAACGTTAGTTAGTTTAAAACAATGCTTAATGGTGTCTAGCGAAATATTCAAACTTGACAAAATGTTGAGATGCTATACCGACATCCAAAAACATAGCTTTGTGGCATAGTGGTTAAAGGCAGAGCCTTTCACGTCGGAGACCCTGGTTCAAATCCAATGGACAACATTTAACATTTTTAATTGCAGACTGGCTGAATTAGGCTTGCCTGGTTCCTTTTCTAGTTATTTTATATTCATGTCCCCCAACTCTGTTACAATGGTTCTCATGACCTGAGGGATCTCCAGTGTGATGTCTACCTTAGAATAATGTAGTTTAAATTTTTTATGCAGAAAAAATTAAACTAGTTTTTTTTGCATTATATTACATTATAACTCATATGAATTATAATGTATGAAAGAATTATTTGTACTTCATTGTACTTGTAGCTGAGAGTCTGCCAAAACAACCAATATAACACACTTCATTCTACTATAAACAAAGACCATTCTACAAGTCAAAATGTCAAGATAGCGACATTTTGACTTGTACTGCTTTTAAAATGTTTTAAATTTAATTCTCCATCCTTTAATTAAATTCCTATAATTCAAATCAAATTGCATATATTTTGAGGTGGCATGAGTATAGAGCGTCCGATCCTTAGCCAAAAGATTGCTGCAGTAGATTGAATCCCAGGGCTGGAAGAAAGGGTCAGTAAACCATTTTCTGCCAGGTTATTGCAGTAAATGACAATGTGCTCTCAGTCAATTTTCCTGGTAAAATAAGTGTTTAAAAAATGTGAGGTATTACATTGTTTGTTTGTTTATTGCTCTGCTCAATTAAAAAAAATTATAATTTGGGTTGTTCTGCGTAGACTGTATACTACAGTACTTTGATTTCAATAGGAAAATACTGAGAAAATATTGTGAATTTATTTTCTTTTAATGGCATAACTACGGCATTCTTCCGCAGAGGCCTGTACAGTACCTTTATTGGAGAGTACCACTTCTGGGGGCTGATAGGTTTGTGCATTCCATTGTTGAGAGTGCGTGTCGGTGGCATGTCAAACTCCTGCTCTGGCAATGTAACACGGGCATTCTTGGCTTTCTCCAGTTTGGCCCCCTCCTCAGTGGAACCCCTGTCCCCCCACCGGACCTGTACAGGGACATGCAGAGATGTGTCGTGGGGAACAGGACTGTGATCACTAAGGGTGAGGTGTAGTTGGATGGTAATCTGGGAACCATGGTCGGTAAGGCGTTCTCACCTCCATTCTCTTGATGCCGCCAACACCTCGGCCACCGTAATACGAGGCATCCACCGTCGGCCATCTCTTCTTGGGATACCCGTCCTCATCCTCGTCCTGACCAGAGAAAAAAAAGAGCAACTTCAGATGGAACCCCACGAGGTTTGTGATCTCAAATGCCTTTTCGTTTTCTTCAACCAGTTACAAAACCAGTGGTCCTGTTCCAAACAAGCTCTGCAGGGGCCAGGTATGCTGAATGTCATTTTCTGGTCGAGTCTGACAAAGAATGATGTAGCACAGCGTCCCTGTTTGGGCATGGCCTGTTTGAAGCTCCAAGCATGTCTGAGAGCCTGACCACAGTAAGTACACTTGTGGCTAAACTAACGTCCTTCAGTGGTACGCCAATGTTAAAGGAGTACTTCACCCTGGCGGACCTTAGATGCTGTGTATCATGTCTGAGAGATTTATGGGACAGTGAGATTTGTTTCACATATAATTTGCCAGGAGGAACGAGGTTTCTTTTTTGCACACCTAAAAGCTCCCAGTATTACGTCACTGTGTGTTTGGAAGGGCAAGCAAGATATGAAAAATTAATGTAATCATGTTTTGTTTCATTCCATTAAGTCCTTGATTGATAGAACAATTGGATTTGTCCTTCATCAATGTTCCAATCAGCAGATATTTTGCTCAACGTAAAATCACGTTTCCAAAAACGTTGGGACGCTGTGTAAAATGGAAATAAAAACAGAATGCAAAGATGTGCAAATCATTTAAACCCTATATTCAAAGGAAAATAGTACATAGACAACATATCAAATGTTGAAACTGAAATTTTTCATTGTTCCTTGAAAAATATGCCCTTCTATGAATTTGATGCCAGAACACGATTAAAAAAAGCTGGGACAAAGGCAACAAAAGACTGGAAATGTTGTGTAATACAAAAAAAGAAGGTGGTGGAACAACTCACAACTAATTAGGTTAATTGGCAACAGTTCAGTAACATGATTGGGTATCCCAGAGAGGATGAGTCTTTCAGAAGTAAAGATGGGTAGGGGTTCCCCACTCTGTGAAAGACTGCATGGGCAAATAGTGCAACAATTTCAGAATAACGTTTCTCAATTTAAAATTGCAAAGAGTTTGGGGATCTCAATCTACAGGACATAATATCATTAAAAGATTCAGAGAATCTGGAGGAATCTCTGTATACAAGGGACAAGACTGAAAACCAATATTGGATGGCCATGATCTTAGGGCCCTCAGGCAGCACTGCATTGAAAACAGACACGGTTCTGTAGTAGAAATCATTGCATGAGCTCAGGAACACTTCTGAAAAACATTGTCTGTGAACACAGTTTGTCTCTGTATCCACAAATGCAAGTTAAAACTCTACCATGCAAAGAAGAAACCAGATATAAACAAGATCCAGAAACGCATCTGCATTTTCTGGGCTCAAGCTCATTTAAGACAGACTGAGGTGAAATGGAAAACTGTCCTGTGGTCTGACAAACCAAAATTTGATATTATTTTTGGGAATCATGGGCCTCCGGGCAAAAAAGGGACCATTCGGCTTGTTATCTGTGCACAGTTCAAAAGCCAACATCCGTGATGGTATGGGTGTTCATTAGTGCACATGGCGGGGGTGAGTTTCACATCTGTGAAAGCACGATTAATGCTGAACAATATATACAGGTTCTGGAGCAACATGTGCTGCCATCCAGACAATGTATTTTTCAGGGAAGGCCCTGCTTATTTATGCAAAACAATGCCAAACCACATTCTGCATGTATTACAACAGCATGGTTCCATAGTGAAAGGGTCCAGGTGCTAAACTAGTGTGCCTGCAGTCCAGACCTGTCACCCATAGAAAACATTTGGAGCATTATGAAATGGAAAATACAGCAAAGAAGATCCTGAACTGTTGAAGTAGCTGAAATCCTATATCAAGCAAGAATGGGAAGACATTTCACTTTCAAAACTACAGCAATTGGTCTCCTCAGTTCCCAAACAATTAAAGAGTGTTGTTAAAAGAAGAGATGCAAGACGGTAATAAACATGTCACTGTCCCAAATTTTTTAAAATGTGTTGTTGGTATAAACATTTTTTTAAGGCCGAATGTTTTGTAAAAGCACTTTGTGACAACTGTTGATGTAAAAAGGGCTTTATAAATAAATTTGATTGATTGAAATTCAAAATGGGCATATAGTTTTCCAAGAACAACATAACATTTCTCAGGTTCAGCATTTGATGTTTCACTTTAGGAAACCTTTGCATGTTTTTTGAATAAATTAGCTGATTAGAGCTCTTCTCAGGTTGACATTTATGTATTACAATTGTTTTATGCTAATATTTGAGATACTGGATTTTGATATCAATGAGCTGTAAGCCGTAATCATCAAGATTGAAATAAGAGGTTTGAAATGTTTCACTTTGTGTAATGGATCTAGAATATATTACACAAAGTGTCTCACTAAATTGATAGTCTCACTTTTCTATTTGAATTGCAGAAAAAAATGAACTTTTCCATGATATTCTAAATTTTTGAGATGCACCTGTAAATAAAGATTAAATTGAAATAACTGTCTTTGGTGCCAAAGACAAGAGACTGACAGTCAGTAATTACCTTGACACACTGTCCCTTAAGACTAAAAGCCAAAATAAAAATCTAGGGGTATTATGTTGTCTGATCTGAAATTCAGTAGCCACATAAAATTAATAACAAAATGAGTCTATTATCACCTTAAAACATAGCTAGAATTTGAGGATTCATGTTCAAACAAGATCTAGAAAAACTTATCCACGCTTTTATCTCCAGTAGGTTGGACTACTGTAACGAGCTCAGAAAATTGCAGCTCATTTAGAATGCTACTTCTCGAGTTCTATGAAAAACTAAAAAAGCTGAACACATAACACCAATTCTTAGTTCTCTGCACTTGCTCCCTGTTATCTCATAACTACTCGTCTGTACGTCACTGAATGCTTCAGAGCCAAGTTATATCTCTCAGTATGATCCCTCTAGACGCCTCAGGTCATCAGGGTCTGGTCTGCTAACCGTTCCAAGCGTTTATTCATCACGCTGTACACAGTTGGAAAAAACTCCCAGAAAATCTTAGATTTTGGTCAACACTGACCAATTTTAAATCTAGGCTAAAGTCCTTTGTTTTCTTCTGCATTTTATTAATCTTTTAATAATCTTTTAGCCATCTTTATTGTGATGTTTTTAATTTGTATTTCTATTATCTTTATTATTCTCTATAATCTTTTCTAATGTCAAGCCCTTTGAATTGCCCTGTGTATAAACTTGCCTTGCCTTGCCTTGCCAGTAAACCTTTCAATGATTGGCGCTATTACTTCCATCTCTTAAAGGCCAAACTCCTTAATTTTTTGGACATTTTGGTCTCTTTTAACAGAAGGGCCAAAGAAGATGTTTTGCTAAGAGTAAGGTTCTGTATTTGTGATGCAGCTTGTTCCTTCTCAGTTAGTCGATCAGTATGACACACTATGGGTACAAGCTTGTCTTAGTCCATGATAATATAAAGAAGTTAGCAATTTCAGTCACTTCGGCAAATAATCTCTTCGGTTGCAACCCGGTGTAGGTGCGAATCTGCTGTCCAGGGACGTGGACTGCTCTTGGGAGGCCATCAATTGGTCTTTGCGCATTGTGATAAAAACATTGTCTGATGTGTCCTTGATGAAAGATCCAAATGCACCATTGGGTACGAACACATTTGCTCACCTGTGACTTCAGACTCTCAGGGCATCTATTGTTGATTCTTCTGGCTACCCATTGGCCAAAGAAACTGTGGTCCATGGATTTAATCAGACTTACTGTTAGAAAAAGCTGGTAGTATCTTCTTTGTAGGATTTGGTGGTAAAAGCTCTGGCCCTGAAAGTTCTGGTTCTGAAAGTGCAGTGTGCAGCTTAATTTGACGACAGTGTTTAAAGGGTTGGCTGTAGCAAGCTGGGCATCAAAATGCACATTTCTGAGGCCTCGATGTTATGGCTCCCAGCCACCACATAGTGTGGCAGGGGAAAGAGTGAATAGGTCATTTCCGTATTCCACTGAGGGACTGTATGCCTTCGTGCAAGGCTGTTCCTTTCAGTAGGTTCTGTGGCTGTAATTGTATGTCCCCATAGTGCATCATATGGATTGACCGACCAAGCAGGAACTTTATCTCTATAACTCTAGTTCTCTGAAGGAGGGAATGAGGTATGGCACCTTAAGGTCCCATGGTTTCTGAATGCCCTGCTATATTTCATGATAGTCATGTTGTTGTGATCAATCAATGAAGCCGGCGGGGGGGGGTGGACAACAACAACTGTGAACGTTGCCCCGGGCCCAGGCCTGGGGGGGGGCATTTTGTTGGCTTAAATATAATTATTAATTTGTCAGTCAATGATAGTATTCAGTACTATCGAGAAGGTTAATACTTATTCATGTTTTTTACTCTTTGCTGTTTTTTTCATACAGCATTATGATTAAACCTTTTTCTTTAAAAATGGTATGTTCTAACAGCCAATCAATGATACCCTAGCCAATCGGAGTGATACCCTAACACCAACAGCCAATCAGGGTGATTGGCTAAACACCAGCGCCAACATTAATTCGTTAAAATTGCACTAGATAGGATTCATTCAGGGAAAAAAACACCCTGAAAATAAAACACACCTTGTCTTAAATCCTGCATACCCGGCTTAAAAAGTTAAGTGCCAGTGGAATGTCATTTTATCATTTTTTGGAGCACGCCACTACTTCCCAGCCAATCCTGTTCCAGCCAATCGCCTTCTGCGAGGCAAGATTTCCTCGTTGGCTTATTTTGTGAACGCACATTTTACCTGGATGATATTATATATAGCATAAGTATGCCGTAAGGAGCGACGTTTGCTTAATGTAAGAAACTATAATGGCAGCTAGAGACCAGGACGACAGTCAGTTCCTCCCTTGTCTTCTACAGCATACACTACAAAAACGGCAAAGCGAAAGAAGACTTAGATCAACTCTCTGTAGCTATCTACCGGGAACCCTAAGCTAATGTTAGCCAAGCTAAGAAGAACATCGTGGAACTCTGAGTTAGGAACAGGTAATTCCATTTTTCATATTTTTATTCAGAACGTGATTCTCTATCGGGCATTGATGCGGAACCGCTTTCTGGCATTAATTGTAAAATGCTGTAATTGTTTTTTTTACTGAAAAAATCCTACATAATGCAGCTTAAAAATGTTCAAATTTAACAAATAAATGTGTCAAACTACAGCATTGTATGTATCTGGTTAAAACATTGCCACCATGCAACCAGAACTAGGAGCACAGAAATGGAAGGACGAATCTAAAAGAGAACGACTATATATGTGTAGCATGTAGTAATGGCTGATTGTGACTGAGTAGGTTATGAATTGAAAAGATGTGCCATAATAAATTACCTGTGTCGAAAACAAAGGGATTTGAATGTGGTCTAGTTATGAATTAAAACATTAAACAATAAAACATTTATGACCTGTTTTTTGGACAGTAATATAATTACTATTCATTTAAACCCATGGTTTAAACCCATGGTTTGGGTCCTAAACATTAAATTCTGTCCCGGGCCCTGTCATACTTGTCGGCATCCCTGTGATCAATGGCCTCTGATGAACATCTGCTTCTGAAAAAACTGCTCTAAGCCAATAGCTCACACAAATTATTTTAATGCTTCCGTTAGGTACAAGCTCTTTGAGGCATAGACTGCTGGCTGTTATCTGATCATACAGCAGGAAAGGGAGATAAAGAGACAATTAGAGGCTGATTATAGGGTATGCTAGTGACGTTTCAACTCCCCAGGAAGTGCAGGCTTAGAGACAAAGTAGATTATAATAAGAAATGCAAAATGTACTCACTGAGCTTTCCTCCATCACAGGAGGTGGAGGCTCATGAATGATCTGCAAAGATGGAAAATAATCACATACTGAACAAAACCCAATTGCTATTCCACAATAAGGCAGTGTCTCTGATGGGGTGCAGGAAGTGGTTTTGTATGTGAGCGGGTGACAATGAGAGAGAGGTTACCACTGTGCAGCAGAGAGGCCAGAACCACCACAACAGGGCCATAATCAGCAGGAGGAGCAGGATCAGCAGAGCAATGGCCAACAACCTCCCATCAGACTGGGGGAGGCAGGGAGGAAATGAGGTAAGGACCAGGTGTACTCACACTAAAAGCTTCACTTAAACACAGCTTCTTTGATCTCCTTGGAATGGATACAATAAAGTACCTTTATAAAACGAGCCATGCAATTAGATGCACAATATTGCACTTAGTCGCTGGTTGACAGATGTGGCCGTGTAGAGTCGATAGAAGGGCTGGTACTCACGCAGCTGACTGTGGTGATTGTGACCGAGCTGGAGATGAAACTCAGACCGTTGTTCATACTGACGTGGAGGGTTGCTGCCCTGAGGGAGGTGAAGGTATGACGAGTGAGGCCCTGTACTGTCTTTGTTCTTTTCTAATCAACACATCTCTGTATTTTACAAGACACAGGCAAAGGCAGCTGTGACAATATGACTTGAGAGCAACACAGTGAATTTTGAGGTTGGAGAACAGATTCATAGCAGCAGGGATGTGAGAGTTAGCTGTCACTTACGTCCCCTCCTCCTCCAGTACGGGAGCTGGGCAAAGCAGATAGGTGTCTCTCACTACCAATGGTCTTTTCACTATGGAGTTATTAAAGAGAATGCTTTATGTGTGCTCAACAATAACGTACTGTATGAGAATATACCCAATACGGAATACCATACTGAATACAATAGATAGCCCCCCCAGAGGATCATAGAATTAGGAAGAAAATTAAACAAAAAAATATAGTACAGAAGATGGCTTACAATGGATCTATTAATTAAATTAGCATAATTTCTAAAGAGTTGTGATTCAGAATAGAATTCACCTAAACTGAAATGTACTGAGACAAATTGTGAAAATTCCTTGCTTTGTTATTGTCTTTCTGGGCCTTCTTAACTTGTGGAAAATGAAGAAATTGAAATCCTTCAGAGTGAATGTGGTTTATTTTTTCTGGCTGAGACAACATGAAGTGTGCACATGGCACAGGAATGTCACATACTACCAGGGTCGGCCATAGGCATAAGCTACATAGGCGGTTGCTTAGAGTCCTCGACTGCTAGGTCCAAACCGCTAGAGGAGAGGGGGCCCCAAAATGAAATTTTGCTTACAGCCCCCAAAACTCTAGGGCCGGCACTGCATACATCTCCATACGTCTGTGAAACCTTAAGTATTAAACCAGCTGAAGCGAAGCAAGGGGTGTGTGTGTGTGTGTGTGTGTGTGTGTGTGTGTTTAGGGTTGGGATAGACTAGAAATCATTAGAATCTAAGAGCAGTGGGCATGCTAACCCCTTCCTGCAGGTGGCCAAGACAAACAGCCCCATTTCCCTCTACTACCTCAAGGAGAAATGCAAAAAAATCAGACATAAGTGTAAGAATCAAACTTTTCCCTATACAGTTTATTGCTTATCAGAAGATATGATTGCATGTCTCAAGGAGGTGCATCCATTGTTTTCCAACTTTTTTTCTGTTTCGGTGCCATCAGCTTCATTTTGCCCTGCACTGAGTACCCCTGAAGTACCCGTCATGTGCATTGTACCAGTGGTCTTCTCAAGTAGACTGTTGGGAACCACTGGCCTAATCCAAGGCAGAGCTCACAACTGCTTTCCTAAATCAACCACAGATTGTCAACCCTCTTCCTGGAGAGCTGCAGGATAGTTACTTAACTAACTTTGAAGACGAGGTGCGTTGAATTTATTGAATTACCGAAATTATCTAAGTTGTCTAGTACAGATTTTTAGAGTAAATTGAACACACCTTGTCTTAAATCCTGCATACCCGGCTTCCCAGAAACAGTTTGCCTACTGCGTTGACCCTATCAGTGCCCAGTCAGCAACTTATTACGTGCAAGTTAGTTTTGGATGAGCAAACAAACCACATCACTCCAACCTAGATCTGTTTGTGCACTTCAGCGGATTGCGTTCCTTGGTGTAATTTGTTGACATTGAGGGTCTTCAAAGGCTTTGTGCTACAGTTTCAAGTGAGTTATTTTGTGGCACGATTTTCCCTTTGGGCACCTTGAGAGATAGTGCTGCTCTGTATTAGTCCAGTGACATGACAAGATGAAGAACAAAAAACTCATTGGCAGAAATGTAAATGAGAACCCTACTGGTGCAGTGATTGATTGAATGTGGATTACTTCAGGGTCTTTCCTACAAGATGTTTAAAATCCTTCTCCTTTGCCTTTGCCATTCTTATAGTAAGAGGACAGTTTGTACCAGTCAATTCACTCTGACATGGCTGAGCCAAATCTCTTTGTATGATTCTGATTTTTTTTTATGAAACTCAGTAAACAGGGGTCTGATGGGATTAATTACAGTTAATGGACTGTAAATTGTAGGTACCATAAGGTTAACTTACTCAAAGTGACAGTGTCGTTGATGCGGAAGCTACAAAGGACCTTCCCCACCTCGCGAGCATGGGAGAAACCATTCCCTTTCACTACTACCTGGAAGGACTCTGATGCAAGATGAAAGAGATCAAATCATCAAATACATCTAATCATTGGTAAAGAGGAGTTGTACTTTATCGTGGTTCTACTGAAAAAACACTTTCTCATGATTCCACTCTGGCCAAGAGTTCAGAGTGCATGAAAATAAAATGATCCCAACAAAAATATTACATTAGTTTCCCTTAAGGCTCGATTTCACAAGGATGAAAGCTCCCCAATTATCCATAACGATTTGTGATTGTCTGTAATTGGCAAATATTCAGGTCAAATGCACACTAGCCCAAGACGACGTGGATGCTGTTTTAACCATGTTTATCTAAACTTTGTGCTATGCTTTACCTAGAGTCAAACACATATACAGTATGTAGCAGCATATGAACAAGTGACATGAAGCGTTTTGTCATGCAGTCAGAGCCCATAATAACATCCCATTCCCACTTTCCAGCAGCACCAGGAAGCTCATTGACCCCTCACCTCCTGCACATATACTTGAGGGCTCTGCTGCCAGGATCTCAATGCATGATCTCTTCAGGATCTTCACGGAGGGAGAAAAACACAGAAAGGAGGAGAAGGAGGTGTTACAGCACCAACAGGGCTATGTTGCCTAGCATTCATCTGTTGAACACATGTGCATTTAATACCATGGTAGTCTTCCAACCATGTTAAATGCCTACCTTGCAATAGCAAACAAGTGTTGGCATTGTTTCTCTAACTCCTGTGACATGGCTCTCCTTACCGAATCGATGACTCCTTGCAGTGCCTCAAAGCCGTCATTCACAGGGAACACGTGGTCCTTACTGTCCGCTATGGTCCAAAGCTGGAATGTAAGATGTATCATTTACCAACAGTGTATTAAAACTAATGTCAAAACTAGACTACTTCTAAACCCACATCTCCTCAGCTCTCAACAAAAACACCAGAATGTGTCTCACCTGGGTTTCATTGAAGTCTTTTACTCCCACGCAGTAGACCGAGGCGCCCAGCTGACGAGAACGGCTGGCCTGGTTTTTAAAGTGGCATTCAGAAAGACATAAAAGCTCTTTCATAATGCTTTATTAAACAATATAGAGAGAACTTCATTTGTGCTCTCAGACACATAGAGAACTATACTACGTCGTTGAAAGGAGTATAAATTTAAAAAAAAGCGAAGCCTCTAGAGGAGGCTTTGCGGGATGTTTTTTTTTCCAACTTTCTCAGTTTGTGGAACTTATTCTGTTGCTTGGTGGTTAGTGTCCACCCTGAGATTGGAGGGTTGTTGGTTCGATCCATGGCCGAATTTAAGCCTACCTCTCTGCTTGGCACAGCATTCAGGAAGTGGATTGAGGTAGGACTTGCAACAACCTACTGTACTGTTGGCTTGGACAACCCAATAAGCCATTATGATTTGTAGAAATGTGGATGTCTGTTACATTATTGATGTGAAGAGATTTGCACTCTACCCACTGAATTACAGATAAACGTTGCCAATTGGTCATCAGTCATCCATTACTGCAGGTCTATAATAAAAATAATTTTTCTCACCTCTCTCTCTGCCAGATCGAACTGATTCTCCCTCAGCTCACCATCTGTCAAGGCAATGATGACACTGGCCGTACGGAAACCTGATGGACCAGGACCAATCACTTAATAGACAAACGAGACAGAATGTACTGTCTAGCTGTCACTGAAGGGAAATATTGTAATTCTTGGTAGACTTCAGTAGGAATCATTTGTTTTTAATTTCACTAGTAGCTTTTCATTTGTGCCTCATGACTGGGTGCTTATTAAAATCTGGAGTTCTATCCAACTAATTTATTTTAAGGGAAAATAACAAGATATCTACTCACTGTCACCAGCATAATAGATTTGTTCACTGGCCTGGAGAAGCAGATTTTAGAAGAATACTTTATCGATCCATACAAGACAGCATTTTCCTTTGCATTTAATCATGGATAGTTTGAACTAATAAAAACACGTGCTTATATTTCCGTCAGGTTTGTCAAGCTGTTGCTCATTTACCCTCAGCTGGTGGTTCCCGAACCACGACTCACCCGTTGGAATCCTTTGTGCATGAAAGTGTCTCCCCCGGGGTGCACCATGCGGAGCTCTTCTAGGCCCGCGCGAATCTGCTCTCTACTCAGGCGCATCCCCACAAGAGCACACAATACAGGCTGTTAGTACCCACCATGTAGGCGTGTGGCCGCTAACTCATTATTATATACACAAAGAATAAAAAATGTATGTACACAACATAATTTGCCCGATGAGGTCATGAGCAGGTCATTAAAAGTCTTGCATTGTGTATGTCCTGTCTTTATTAATTGTGAGTAGCTAGAGAATAGGCACAGCAGGTCTTGCCTGTCTTCTGTTAGTTTCATCAGGATCCGTCCCTCTGTTGAAAATACAATGAAGGACATCCGAAGCTGAGGACTAGAAATTGGGAGGGTTATTTTTCAGTCGACAGGCAAAATCTCTTTGTTTTGACATCTTGTTCAAATGCTTTTTTCATCCTTGCTGGACTAGGCCAGTGTAGATTTATGTGAGCTCTCTGGGATATGTAATGCTATCCAGTTAACAAGATACTGTACCTTATGAATTTATGAGCCAGGTGGTCAACAAAGTAATATATTTCATTCCAGTGGTGCTGTACACTCCCTGACCTGAAAGAAAGTTTGGATGATTTATTTAATGTGGAATGGTTAATATCTCCCCAGAGATATCATGACTCACTAATCCACCAGGGTTGGGCTCAATTAGAAATAACAGTTCCAAGTAGCTCTTTAAGCTCTATTTGAGATAATTACAGTAAGTCATCATAACAAGATACTATCTTGTGAGATAAACTTAGTGGCACTGATTTATTTTTTTACCATAAAATTATTCTAAACAATTACACTGGTCTGGAAATATTCTGAGATCTTGCTGTTTCCCAAATTGTCCCAATATAAGATGATTGCACAATGAAATTGAACAATCTCACATCTCATAACAAAGGAAAATACTGTGTACTTGTGGCTGAATTAAAATTGTTATTCTTTGACACCAACCTTTGACAAACCAATTGTTGCTCCGGTATGTTAGTTAACCCCTTTTTTCTCCCAATTTGTGACGTCCAATAGTTATGAACTTGTGTTACTGCAACACATTTGGCAATGTCAAAGACCGGGATCAGGGTCCCCCAAAACATGCCCATCTAAATCTTACTGTTTCTTACCATAATGCTTGTTTAGCCAACATGTCAGGAGAACCAGCAAGTCAGAAGCAATACCAGTATTGCTGTCGACCTCAATTCAGCTTGCAGATGCATAACCCGCCACAAAGAGTCGCTAGAGTGCAATGAGATTGGTAAAGTCTTTTTTTATTGATATAATGTTTCAATGTCATAAGGGGTTGGCAATTTAGCAAGAAAAAATATTCCTAAATATTATTTTAAAAAGATGGGAAGTTGTATTTACAACATCTGGGATGATAGAGAAAATAACAGTGTCACTTTAAAACAACAGAGTATGCCAATATTGTGTATTTTTCTATTTAACTGACATTTATCTGATACTGCATACTTCCTCTGGTTTTAGATTCTAACCAGAGACATTGTGGGAAGGCCCTTAATCCTCTTTGAGGTTCTACTTTGAACGCGTGCCATATACATTCCATTATTATTGATTTCATCAGATGTCTTCAGAATCACAATGAAAGTCTATCAGAGTAAACGGACCAGACACAGTACAGTCCTTAGCCCTTATGTGAAAAACAAGCTCAAAGAAGATTTTTCTGTGTGTGAGTGCGTGTCTGTGTGTGTGTGAGAGAGAATAAAACAGCACAAAAGCAAAACCTATAATGACGTTTTTATACTGTTATTATTTCTCCTCTAGAAGTGCAGTAAAACTTCAGGCATATAAACAAGGACCTTATGAAATGGCGAGTAGTTTGGACAGGCTGAACAATAGATATCATTCAGATCATTATAAGTTTGGGTTTCCACTGCTGGTGCATCACAAATCTTGGACAGCATCACTGGATTGTGAGCGGTTCAGAGCTGAGTAACAGGCTACATTGGTGATTGACTGATTTGCTGATTTACACACATAGGTGATTGGCTGATTTATGCAACAGCAACACGGCAGTTGAAAGTCAGTTAATATTACATTCATTAAGAAATGATCAAAGAAAATATATATTTTGTTCTCTCTTTGACTTTGATTCTCTACTGCCTATCTTTTAGTGTCAGACTCTCTTTTCTCCCCTCATTTGTTTTTACAGTATGAGTGTTGTGCTGTGATATGAGTCACAGTCCTGACAGGTATTCTGCAGAGAAAGATATGGAGAAATTTCTCTCTACAAGGAATGATGCCTAGGATGTTCCAGCTCCATACGGTGTTACGAAGTGTGTAACATCTGTGTGATCTACAATACGTCTGTGGAGACATTGCTCTGAGCCATTAAACTAAGCAAAATATACAACTAAGCAATATACATAGAAAGTGTAAACATATTTTTTTGTCTTTTCCTTACTGATTTTGTACAAACATGAGATTTTTATTTTATGTTAAGTTCATTTTTCATTTGGTTACTTTTATGTTAAGTGCCACCATATGCATCCCAACAACTTGATTGAACAACATGTTCAGGAAAGCTGCTTTGTTTAAAAATCATACTTTCTGCTAAGCATCTTATATCCACGGTAGCGGATTGCTCACAAGATTGAGGACGAGAACCTAATAAAGCAGGAGAAACTGGATGCCATCTCACATGTGTATTCTAATATGCTGCTGACACGTCATTCCACTGGAGCTGCCAATAACCGGGAAAACAATTCCCATCTTTAGTGGCATTTTGAGCCAGGGGAAGGGGTACGTTACATTATGAAACACACAACAATTACACGCCAGATAGCATCTCCCAGCGTTCCATAATATGCTCAATGATTAGTCCAATAAAAACTCTAAGGCCGCTAACAGCACAACACATTTATAGGTGTGTTTTGTTGGCAGTTTTTGTCTCCATTTTCTAATAGAAATGAGTGGAGCCTTGTGAATGAAACCAGGCGCGGAAAGCTGAGAAACTATAGTCAATCCCTTCTCTGCTTGCTAGCTGAACTGATTAGAATCCATCTGCTGGTGGAGGTTTGTAGTACACGTACACTGGCCTATTATACAAATACCTGGTCTCCTCCACCACACACACTCCAGGCAGCCCCTGGAGACATAAATCATGTGTGGAAGTTGCACTGTCCGGCCTCTGGTTGTGGTTAGTACATCTGCCACGAAATCCATAAATTCCAGACTATTTTGTGTGAAATATAATTGCTCAGTGTGTTATTATATTATGTGATGAGTGACTTCCCTATATTAGGACATTTTGCATCGTCCATTAGGTTACTTTTGGAGGGACGTTTTGTTTCATCAGGACCTTTTCCGTTACATTTTCAATGCCCTCCATAGGTTGTTTTACCATTGTCAAATATTCGTCACAGGAGTGGTCCAAAGACACGTTCTCTAGGAGACGTGGAATAGTTTTCAGGACATCATTGAGGATCATGTCAAGCCATTACAAAATTTTCCCAGGATTATCATTTACCAACTATCAGGATGTCCAAATATGTTCACAGTCCACATCAATCTACTTGGGATTTAAACCTACAACCTCTGTATTTGAAATTAACCCATCTTTCTATAATGCCATGCTCTGTAGTTCTTCACATAGAGTATTAGTTACATAACAGTAGTTCTCCACGTATAGTTAGATGCCAGAAATTAGTAACATTTTTCCATCAGCATTGTTATTCTTTGATCAGATAATCAGAATAGAACCATTAGTGTGTTTTTATTTGAGAAATGTGATCATTACCTGAAGCTGTTTTATGTTGTAAGAGCATGATACTCAGTATTAATATTACTCTTGAATCAGTCCCAGTAATAATGAATACATAGTGTACGTGTAACAAAGCTGAGAGCAAATTTTTTTTTAAAGTTAGCAATATGAGTTGTGTGGTTGTTGTAGGAAGATCAGTATGTTGGCTGTTCCAATCCCAGGCAAGAACATAATGAACATGCATGTGCAATAATTCTATATGTTAATGTGACTTCAAAGCATTACATGTTAATTATAATCTTTGTTCCAAGCCTTGCACACGAACAGCACTGACGGGGCCAGTGGTTCACCAGTTTGCAACGAAATGACGGTTTGGAAGGTTGGTAGTAAGCTTTTCTTTTGTAAAGAAAGATATTTTGGCCTCTTAGGCAATGCACTGGTATAAATCCTCCATGGCACCATGACACAACATTCATAAAATGTACTAAAATTATTGTTTTTAGATAGTCAACTATTTAAAACCTACAGAGGAGAGTGACAGAATGTTGTGACAACTGGGGACATCCAAGGAAAAGTACTGTTTGCTGGGTTGATTGAACTAGAACAAAGATCTACTGTGCATATTTCCCATTATGGAGGCTGTGAGGGTATGCATCTCAACATTGTAGGATTCCACTGTTATAATACAGTGAAGTGGGTGGAACTTCCTCCTTCCTGATGACCCAGTTTGACATTACTCCACTGAAGCCGAACGTCCCTCCCAGCTAACCGGGTCACCAGGAAGGAGGAAAGCAAAAGTCCCATCCACTTGACTGGATTGAAATGTAGGATTCCTTCGATGGCAATGGCCGTGCTGAAACATCTAAACCTCTTCACGACTGGAACACAACTTTCATATGAAGCACACTCAGAACCTCAAAAGTAAGACGAGACTGGGAGCGTACATGAAGACAGAGAAACACTCACTTGTCCAAAACGAAGTAAAGGTCAAAGCCCCCGTAACAGGAGGACCCTGCCTCCCTCCTGTCGGGGCTCTGTCCTGCAGTGCCAGACACCAGAATGGCCATCATGGTACAGATCTCTGCTGCAAGCAAGGCCAGTCTGCAGTGGCACAGAGACATTATTCCAGCTTCAGAAAAAAAGCTTCAAAAGCAAAAAACGAACACCTTCAGAAAGTCCAAATTCTTCTCCGATTGTTCCGGGGTAGTTCCTCTGTTTCCCAGCACGTCAGGCCGTGCTGATCCACACAGCCATGGGACAGCACAGTTACGATTCCAGGCATGAAATGTTCTCTGTCTGGTTCAGAGTCCCATCTCATAAGGAGAAGTCCTGTTTTGGAAGAGGGGGAGTGGAGCTGCTTGGCCTAAATCAGGAATATCTGATCCAGGGAAGACATTCTCCCTCTCTAAACACACACACACACAGAATAAATGTTGTCATTTAGTACTTTTCCTTTCTCCCTTCCTTTTGTATTTCTTTTCTTTTCTCTTTTTGCTGTTTTCCCTTCCTCTTCACCAACAGCGCCACTTAGTGTCAATATCTGGTGTGGCTGCAGTGATAGGGATTCTTCTGTAGTCTTTTGAAGTTATTTTCTTTCCTTTTCATTTTAGCACACATTTCAAAATTGTTTACGTAAAATTTACAATTTGTATAACGTGACAAATCCCGTCCTGTTACAATGTTATATTATGCAAACTCTTTCATCTTTGTTGTTCACGTTTGAAACAACTGCAGACCGGAACTCCCAGGACTCCGGGGTTAGACCCAAACACAGACTCAGGAAAATCGTACCAACAAGTTGTACTGTTTATGGTAAAGCCAGGGGAGATTCGGGGCAGGCAGGGGTTCAGTACACGTTGGTATGGATTGCAGGACAGGCAGACGATGGGCAGGCTCATGGTCATGGACAGACAGGGGTTCATTACACTGGAGGTCTAGGAACAGTCACTTGGAGTAAACTGAGACAAGAAAAACATGAGGTCCCTTGCCACGAGACACAAGATGAACTGGCACAAGAACAAGGGAAGGGCACAGGTTAAATACACCAGGGGTGATGGGGAGATGAGAGACACCTGATGGGGGTTGAACAGAAAGACAACACAGGTGGAAGGGATCAGGGCGTGACAGGAACTAGCTTGTCAGTAACAGCAGTACCATTTTAACTGGTGCAAACAATGGACAATAGTTACTTTTGTTGCAATAGTCTGGTTAATGAATTGGTTAAATTCAGTGTTTTTCAATCGGTTGTAGTGATTTCATGTTTTGCTTGTTAAACACTCGAACATAAAAATTATTCATCATTGTTCCTTTAATTACATCAATTGATTTACCTCTAGGTGTTAATCATGTTGATGGTTCAATTTCCTTATTTTTGCAATTTATTCTGCTGGGAGTCTATTTAAATGGGACCAAGTCGATAATCAAAGATTGAATCACCCTGTTGTAGATCTCCCATGGATGCCAGGATGGTTGTTCTAATATGTATAATAGAATAGAAGGTCAACAGCAGCAGAGTTATATTTACCAAGCTACAGAGTCTAGCTTTGGGGCTGTATGTCGCTGCCTGAACAACCTCCACTTACAAAAGTGCACCTGGTGGCTCAAGGCTGCTATGGAGACCCCCCCCCAACCCCCCCATTTCCACTCTACACAGTCAAACTACTCTGAAATAGTGAATACTTCTTTGTCATGTCAAAGGCAACTCATTCTCTGGTCTTCTACATTCATCAAGGTCATAGGTGCCAATCGCAATTATGCAGATTTACTGCAAAAAAAGCTATGAACATTAATAATGGAATTTTCTTTAGGAGCTGTTTGAATGGGATGGTGCTTTTGGCACCATCCCATATATATATTTTCTATATATATATATATATATATAAGTATATATATATACATATATATATATATATATATATATATATATATATATATATACAGTATCTCACAAAAGTGAGTACACCCCTCACATTTTTGTAAATATTTGAGTATATCTTTTGTGACAACACTGAAGAAATGACACTTTGCTACAATGTATAGTAGTGAGTGTACAGCTTGTATAACAGTGTACATTTGCTGTCCGCTCAAAATAACTCAACACACAGCCATTAATGTCTAAACCGCTGGCAACAAAAGTGAGTACACCCCTAAGGGAAAATGTCCAAATTGGGCCTAATTAGCTATTTTCCCTCCCCGGTGTCATGTGACTCATTAGTGTTACAAGGTCTCAGGTGTGAATGGGGAGCAGTTGTGTTAAATTTGGTGTCATCGCTCTCACACTCCCTCATACTGGTCACTGGAAGTTCAATATGGCACTTCATGGTAAAGAACTCTCTGAGGATCTGAAAAAAATAATTGTTGCTCTACGTAAAGATGGCCTAGGCTATAAGAAGATTGCCAAGACCCTGAAACTGAGCTGCAGCACGGTGGCCAAGACCATACAGTGGTTTAACAGGGCAGGATCCACTCAGAACAGGCCTCGCCATGGTCGACCAAAGAAGTTGAGTGCACGTGCTCAGTGTCATATCCAGAGGTTGTCTTTGGGAAATAGACGTATGAGTGCTGCCAGCATTGCTGCAGAGGTTGAAGGGGTGGAGGGTCAGCCTGTCAGTGCTCAGACCATA